>DWHK01000709.1:0-12903 GCA_018247855.1 Graphium androcles
GAGGTCAGATGCCAGTCGCTCTGTGTAAAAACTGATATTCAGGTAATATTTGGTTGGATTAGAAGCCGATCCCAAGTAATTTGGGAATAAGACTAGGAAGAAAAAGAAAAAAAATTATTAGGAGATAATAAAATGTTTAAAAATTCGCAAGACCAGTTTGTTTTCTCTACTTTTATGACAACATAAATAAAGGACACACTTAATTTATCAAAATAGACAAGCGATTGAGGTGCTAAGGTAGAACATAGGCTCATAATGAATGCAAAGACACAAATATACATAGCCAATTTAAATTATTGACTATTCGCCTTTACGCCAGTCGATTATACAAAAATCCTCGGCAATACATACAAATATAGCTAAAAAAATTAAATTGTCTATGCTTGAATAGTACAATAACATAGAACAGCATGACGTCATCTTGCTATCAGGCGATAGAGCTTATTTATTTATTCTAATCGGGTTTAGTTCCAGTTCAAAAACCTTAAACTGTAACACGTTAACACAATCCATGTAAAAATGAATATTTAATTGTTGCTAAGCGAACTCGAGAACGGCGGACCCAAAAAGGTTCTTGAGGTACAAACTGTGAAAAGAAATTTGTATAATATTAACTTTTTAATATTTCCAATAATCCGAATCAGGTCTCGACGTCATTTTCTTTATGAAAAATCCATACTGCGCCTGAATTCTTCGGCTATAAGAGTAAAGATAGTACACCCGATTCTAGGCATAGATACCCTTAGTCACTATAATATCTCCATATTTATTTTTTCCAACTTTAATATTTTTATTTCTAAAAAAAAGTTGGCAATCCTATCTGATCCTGTTCTGTGCTCCTGAAATGTTACGAAGTCATGTTTTATTGGTAAACAAAATCAGATTCGCGTTAAATTGCGTCATTTTCTTATTAATACGCAACATCCTTCACTTGACCTCGAGTAACTTGACACTGAACCAACGGACCCTGAATCCTGCTTGCCCTTCCTGTCTACTCCCCCATTGAGTAAGTGCGTAACGATCAAGGCATACGGTAAGAATGAAACCTTATAGACAAAGAAAAACTAAAAAAAATATAGAAAATCAACAAATGAAAAGTATTATTAGAATACTGAAAAAGAAAAATCAAGTTTGTAATCGTCTGGTTTTTATTTTTTTTTATTTTTGACATTTCACTGGCTGTGTATGAAATATAAGCAGTTAGATTAAAAACAAAAAAAAAAGTGACAAGCGAAAAGAATTTTTTTTTTCAGTTTTGGAGGGAATACTTAGTAAATCTTTTTTTACAGCAAGTAAAAAATATTACAACATAATAACAATTATTTTATTAATATTATTATTATATTTACTATTAATGTCGGCATTAGTGTGGAAGGACAATTTTTAATATAATTTGATTGAATATTTTTTTGCACAATTTTCTAAATAAAATATAACTTATGGATATATATTTTATTATTTATTAAATCACTAAATATTTAAACTTAAATTTATATTAGCCATGAAAAGATTCCTCTATGCAAAATTTTAAGACAGTTGCATTACCAAGATGGAGCCGAAACAACGCTTTCGCGCCATCGGTGCCGAAAATCAACATGTCCGCCGCATTACACGTGCGGTTGCGCACAACACATGTCGCTACGCGGGAGGGCACTGCAGAGGGCGGTGTGTATATTTGCCCAGGATTTATAGCCGACTTCAAAAAAGGAGGAGATTCTCAATTCGACTATATTTTTTTTTATGTTTGTTACTTCGGAAACTTTCGACTGGGTGAACCGATTTTTATGATTCTTTTTTTTTTATTTAAAAGCAGGGGCTTCCGTGTGGTCCCATTTAAATTATAAACATTAATTAGATCTGACAAGTAGTTTCTAAGTTATTAATCAAATAGTTGAAGTTGAAAATACTTTACGAAACTCCACTTTTGAGGAGGTTGAAGTCGGTTTTTTTTTAATTTTCTTTAAAAATAGTACTTGTGTAACACCGGATAAAATTATACTTAACAGTTGTCCAAAAAAAAAAAGAACTTTTTAGACACTGGCAAGTCGAAATTTCCCTTTTAGAGTTACGTATCCCAAGGGTAAAACGGGACCCTATTACTAAGACTCCGCTGTCACCAGGCTGTATATCAGAACCGTGATAGTTGGACAGTTGAAATTTCCACAGATGATGCATTTCTGTTGCCGCTATCACGACAAATATGTACTAAAAAACAGAATAAAATAATTTTTTAAGGGGGCTCCTATTCAACAAACACTATTCTTTTGTAGTTTTTATACATAATGTTACGGAGTCGTTCGTGCGCGAGTCACTTCACACTTGGCCGATTTTTTATTTCAATTTTTTATTCGTTAAACGAAAAAAAATCATCAACAAAAGGACAGGAAGTCTAGAAAATACCCTCAAGATCGCATGACGCATTTGACTTTTTGAAGCTACAGAACTAAGATCGCCTACACAATTCTTCGGTATGGGACAGATAAAAAAAACCTATGACGCATCCCAAATTATTTAAATAATGCGCATAGAATAAAACATTGTCGTCATATTCGACTTCCCTATCTATATACATATATATATCTTCTGTGCGTGGGTGTGACTAAATTGCTCCTAAACAGCTGGGCTAGATAAAAATTTGGCACTAAATTTTTTTATAGAAAAATAAACGATGTTTAGTGGATAAAACCGCTAAGTTACCTAGTTTATAATATAAAGTACTAGCGGAACTAGCAGACGTTGTCCTATCCGAATTTTAGCAACCGATAGCAGCGCCACCTACCGGGTCTAATGGTGAAACTAAACCATCTGGAGTCCCATGCGAGTACGGTCACAAAAATTCACTAAAATCGGTCCAGCCGTTTAGGAGGAGTTTAATTACAAACACACGTACAGAAGATTTATATATATAATGATATCATTCGGACAATTGACATTACTAAACAAAATGGCTACGCATACTCGTCGTAAAATCTGTTTCGTTAAAGTTGAGCGATCCCCATTAGCATTTCCGAACGCACGCGATGTCTAATTCCGTGTCCTTGAGAGTTAAAAAAGTTAAAAACTCAGGTGCACGTGTCCCTGCGGGGCTGGAGCGTTTTTTTTTCCACAAAAAACGGGACTCACGAAGTATCCCAGTTGTTTAGTCTATGGATAGTTATGGTATCTGTGCTTCACAGTTTGTATGGTTTAATAAAAACCTACTTTCAAATATAAAATACTAAATCGAGTTTGATGCCCAGCGAACTTAAAAATTGTACGAATATTATCTACATATATTCTAAACCTCACTAGATTCGTTAGCTGGGTCAGCAAGCTTCAATTGGAATGCTCTTTATTTTTCAAATTCTCAGGAAACCTCTTTAATTGATACCCACTTTAAGGTGATGCATAAATCTAGTCTATAATACTTAGTAATACTAAATACTAGTTATACTAGGCCGCCATCTTTGAGAGATACTTAGAGTATACCACAAGTAACAATAGAGCGCGGGTGACTAAGTATGAACCGTGAGCACGGGTGTGAACAGTTCTGTAGTTTAAAATCACTTTAAATTAGTATCAAACAATATTAATGATCACAACAGTAACATAAAGACACAACAGCAATGGTTTAATAAATTAATACTTATTAAGAGCCGATAGCACAAGTAATAAATTAATTCATGGTTTCAAATGTTCACTCTAAGACTACGCCCCACTGCTTTTGCTTCACACAAAGTACTACAAGCGATATCAGCACTCTATGTTATATATATACTCTATGGTTGGCTGTATTGGATATAGAATGATGATATTGCTAGTTAAATGAAAGCGTGTAAAATTAAAAAATATCGAATTTATTGTACTCGATATCTTTTATAAAACTTTCTTAGATATCTATCCCTTCGCAGAGCCAGCATAAAATAAAGTTGTTGCCGGATGGCCATTCCCATTTCTTGTCCCACTCCTTTCCCCCATCAAACCCTGATCCTATCCCATCCTATCCTTCAACCTGTTTTATCCAATTTCCAGGGCTGGCAATGCGCACGCAACTCTAACAGATGTTGTGTGTGTCCATCCAAATTAAACAACTTTGTGAACTTAACAATTCGACAAGGTTGGGATCCATCCATTTCACCCAAACTGTATAAAAAAGGACTGCGGAAAGAATAACTGATTGTTCCTTGAACACGTAACGTTAACACCCAAATTGTTGGCGTCGATAACGCAAGAGTGTGACAACTACAAGTCTATGGCTAACATTATGAAATACTCCCAAGAATAAAATAGAAAACAATCTTATTAAAAGCTTCAAAAAAAAGGTCTTCCGGTGAAGTAAAGAAAATATAAACAAATGGTTTTTATTCTGGAGAAATTGAATTGACTTCATAGAGCAAGAAAATACTGTTAAATCCGAATGGTCTCAATTCAACGGCGACCGTTGGAACTTTGATCTTGAAAGGGCTTCTTATTTCAAGGAATACCTTGTATACCTTAAAAAAATCAATATAGTTTAAGTGAAAAAATTGTGTTAGGAATTCTCCTTTTTATTTCTTTGTAAGTATAAATGTAAGTTATATAATGGTAGTTTCTAAAAAAAATACTTTTTTGGGGTACCAAAAATAATTTGCTTTAACTAGTTCTAATTCCCTAAATTTACCACAAGTAAAACAATGGTTTTTGAATTCAATTCTTTTGGACCAATGCACTGAAATTTACAGCCAATACAACAATGTTTATTTAATTAAAGTACTGCAAAGCAGCGACAATATCCGCGGCTAGCTACCGCTCAAACAATCGAATAAGTATTTAATATATATTAAACTTTTTAATTTAGTGGAAAATTCGGACATTTCGTTATTTATCTTTATGTGAATAACCCTTCTGTACCTGTGTATGTCACTAAAGTCCTCCTAAACAGCTGTGTGGTTTTTCATCAATTTTTTTATGTGTGTGTGTGTTCAGGTGATCTGGAGACAAGATAACATTTCCAGTTAAACCTAGCCCAAATTTTGAGACGGACAAAATCTGCCAAGTTCTCAAGTTTTTGTATAAAATTATTCATACACTCCCAGTTGTAACAAATGGCATTGGTATGTAAAATTTAGCTATAATCCGTACCGTATTTTTTTTCTAATGCGCTTAAAGTATAACCTTATAGACGCTTATCTCAAGATAGTCATAAAATTAGTTCAATAACTAAACACAACCAGCCGATCTCAAGTTTTGCACTTTAAAGAGTAAATTTCATGGTTAATTTTAAATCAGTAAATAAATATTCGTAATTTACTACAACTAAATAACGAAATCCGTAATGACTTCAGGCCAATTTGGCCTCAACGGCCCCACTGCAAGTATTGTCGCATGATGGTCATAATAAAGACCAAGCGACACTATGGTAATTTTATGATTCTTTATATGGACGACTGTGAATGTGCAGAACTACCGCCACTCATGTCTGTGGTCCCATAAGGTCAGCTTGGGCAAATATTACCAGTGCATTATTCGACCGCGTCATCTTAGTCGGTAGATAACATATATTTAAAATAAGTAATTTTTTTAATGATAATTACAAAAAAAATAAAGAAAATAAATTTCAAAGAAATTTGTCATCCAATATCTTTCAAAAAATCTTTTATAGGACACAAGAGGCATTATTAAAGAAACCTTACACTAATCAAACAACAAGAAAATAAAAAACTAAACAAGAACATAATATTCAGCGCTTGCGGCGAAATCGCCGTACCATACCTCGCCTTATTAGGTTACTTCGAGTTTATATTGTGTTTAAAACGAATAAACTTGTTTGTCTTTTTGTATATTAGCTCTGCCACGTTGTTTCACTCGCCTTATCATTTTCTGCTCGGCAAGCAAATGCAGCGTAATAAAGATAGCCTTACTGTTCTTAATGAATTCGGTTATCATATACAAAAGATTTATTCCATTCTGACTGTTAGTTCTACAGATTAGTGCGTTTCAACAAACAAAAAAAAGGTCTTATGATTTAAATATAGATTCATTGGAGATTCGTTTTTACCATCACATTTAGTAATTTCAAAACCACTTCAGAGCACTCACTTCACAATTTGCTTCTGCTATTTTTTGCTCTGCAACGTGGTTAGTTGAGCTAAGTAATAATCATGGACCCATCATGCAGAAGGATGGCAATTATTTCTGTACCAGCCTCTTGTCCTCTTTATCAGCGCTTAAGCCTCATTGGATCAAAAATCCTGCCCAACTTCATCGGGCCCCTTAATATCCATAATCTGACATACTACTAAATTCGCTTGCAGTATTGGGAATTGAGAGTGTAAATGCTGAGTATGATGCGGTCCATAGCCGTAGGTCAACATAGCCTCAATTAAATTTTGTACACAGCCTGCTTAGTAATTCGCCATGTTTCGGTACTATAGTCCATAATTGTTAGGATACAATTATTAAAAAAAATGGAATTTAAATTTGTCGTTCAATTTGCAAGACCGTCTTGATTGTTCTGTTATGGTATCTGGTAACATGGTAGCGCTAATACATGATTAAGATACCGAATTACCGATATTAGTTAACCCGCTTTAAAGCTGTGCCTCCAAGATTTAATTAAATTTAACAAAATTTTGTAAAACGTAACGAAATTAGAAAGATATTCAATAATTAATGGCTGCCATCAAAAATAATTTGAACGAAAGTGAAGACGCAAAGTAAGTTATGCATCAATTTTGTGAGATGTAATCAATCTAAAGTGTTAATAAACAAAGTTCAGCAACAGAAATTAACGGCCTAAATCTCTTGTTTTGGCTGAAATATTTATATCAACTTTTAGTGTAAGTTCTTTTTAAATAATTCCCAAATTCTATGAAGATTAATAAGAATAATACAATTTGATATACGGAAGTGCTTTGTCTTCATTTCTTTTCCTTTATAATCTTAAGTACTCATACCTTTCTCCTTCTTCCTCTCATTCCTCCCAAAAACCTTTTCGCACCAAACCTAGCAACACACTAGAAATATTTGGAATATTGTGTTCATAGGTGGTTCAACTGCTTGCTATTTCTTTCTATTTATTTAAACTCTATACACACTTTTCTACAAGGCCGATATAATGCCAATAGCATTATTCACAAGTCAACTTTTGAGTTGTACAAAGAAAATTAGGTAGGTGCACAGTAATATTTTAAGAGGAAATAAGTGGAATATAAAAAACGTATAAGATATATATTTATATCGAAACATATTGACTTACTTTTTACTATTTTATACACACACATACATATATACGAGTATATATATATGTACACACATACATATATATTACTTACATAAATTGCATAGAATATTTAAAGATACTTCGGCCTATGGCACCATAGTAGTATTTAGTGTCAGAAATAGCGGAAATCGGTTAAAAAGGGATGAGAAGAGGCCAAAGAACTAAGACCTGATAACCTCTCGAAACTGTCCCATACGATTTTTTTGTAGAGAAGGCTGACAAACGAGCCGTGGGCCCACTTGATCTAAAACAACCTCGTTGTCCATGGATACACACTTCATCCTGAGAGTTGCGTCTGCGTTGTCAGTCTGAGAAATTGGATAGATTGGGACATTGGAAATGATAATATTTTACTGCAGTTTGTTGCTGGTTCATCCGTGGACTCAGTCTTGATTTCAAAACAGGTCATTGTTATGGATATTTAAAAATAAACTTAATCCGATTTTTCCACATTGAAAAGCAGAATATCTTAAATACAGCTTTTGCTACATTTAACTTTCTGCTCGACCGAAAAGGTATACGAATTTATTAACAATATCCGTATAATTAATATCCGCCGCGCACAAAAAGACAGCATAAAATAGAGTTTGCATGGCTTGTGAAGTTGTCAGATGGCCCATTACACTCTTCTTGTTCCTGATCCCCTTTTAGCTAAATACTTATTTCTCTCTGATGTACCTGCAACTCTCAAGATATTGTGAGTCTCTATGGGTGGTAGCCATAAGCGTTTTCATGATTTCCATGGATTACCTATCAAGTATGTTATTGTGTTCTATAAAAAAAATGTCTGGTCAAAAATAGATCAAGATAATTAAAAGTCAATAAAATTTATGGCTGTACCAAACATACTAATCACCATTGACCTTTTGCATGGCATTCGGTATTTGAATTCGAATATAAATTGTTTAAGGGACTCGGACCCACGTCCTTTGATAATATTTGTATTACAAAGTCGTGATATCTATTATCAATCTAACATTGAACAAATATAATATCACACATAATCAGCAACTATTGATAACCTTATAAAAATAATCGACTAAGTACAACAAATACCGTTGTAAAATTTAAATAACTTTTACTATTTAAAAATTTTTCTATGTCACAATATACTCCTATATACGAATATACATATCACGCGAGTTATAAACGTTATAAAGGTTTGTAAGTCGCGTAATATGTACATACATATATCCGTACTAACAACTCCTTATTTGATGCCAGTTAAAATAAAATCAAATTAACACAACAGTTGTTCCTTGTATATAAGGAGAAGCTTAGAAGTATACTGCCCTAAATTTATGTCGTATGTTTTAAATGTGTCTGAGTTTATTTTAATTCCAAAACCAGTACTCGTATCGTTATACTTTCTGATAATATAAAGAAATATTAAGTGAAGGAAATATATCACATTCTAAAGTGTTTTATGAAACAAATTATCCATCGGAACTTATAATATTCGTGCGTAAGATAATCAAAAGCATCTGGAATATACTCCAAGTCACTCACTATTCACGGCCTACCGCATTGTCGTGAGTGAAGGTACTTTTTGATCTGAAAATAGATTTTGCTAATATTTTTAACAATTGAGAAATATGTTTTGTAACAATACAAATTTCTAATATCCCTTAAATATTTTAAATTGTAAACAAAGGACTGCGAGAGGACTTATGCTGCTCCTCATCAATGTTAAAACCCGTACAAACCCCCTTTCAATTCAGCCAATTTAAGTAAACAACATTTCAAATGAAAAAGCTCGTTCCAGTGAATATACTTAGACTAAAACGAACCACGTACCCCAGTTAGAACCAGGACACGGAAAAAGCAAGCAATGATATCCTAACAAGATTATTTTGATACAAAATTGCGAAAACCGACTTCAAACGCCTTAGAAGTGTACTTTGACATATTTTTTCCGTTATTTTAATTTCAAAAACAAACTACTTACGACTACTAACTTTACAGAGCCAGCATAAAATAAAGTATGCATGACTCTGAGGGTGGCCGGATGGCCATTCCTACCCTATTCTTTTCCCACTCCTTTCTGCGGCAAATCCTTAATACAATCCTGTCTTGTCCTACGCTTTAACCTGTTTTGTCCAAATTCCAAGGCTGGCAACGCACACTCAACTCTTCGGATGTAGTATGTGTCCATGGGCGACGGGACCACTTAACATTAGGTAAACCGTCTGCTCGCTTGCCAACCTTTCCCAATAAAAAAAAATAATTTTATGGAACCACACTTAGGATATTTCCTTTCCAACAAAAAAGAATTCTCCTTTCCATCAAAATCGGTTCATAAACGACGAAGTAATCTGCGAACACACATAAAAAAATATACGGTCCAATTGAGAAACCTAATTTTTTTGAAGTAGATTAACATTTAAGATTAAACTTTAGATGACTTTCGATGCAAGATTTAGCAAAAATTAAGCAAATTGATTACATAGAACGGCCGGACGAATTTGTAGTAGATTTTATAAATTCTTTTTATGTACGTAGTGGGTATATATATGACACGACATTAAATGAAAGTGTTGATTATACTACTTCATATTAGTAATTTAAAATTGAAAAATTTAGTGTAAGACCGAAATTAAAGAAGTCCATCAATTGACATTGCGGCCGTGAGGCAGTAAAAAGTCAGTTGCCAAAAAGACCTTTAACGATCCTTAAAAGATGTCTTCATATCCTGACAACTAATCCATCCTTCGAATTTAGTTTATCCCTTTGGGTTGCGGAGGTCAGATGCCAGTCGCTCTGTGTAAAATCTAATATTCAGGTAAAATTTGGATGGATTAGAAGCTGACACCAAGTAACTTGGGAATAAGGCTAGGAAGAAGAAGAAGAATTTTGCTAAAGATTTACAAATATGATGAAAGAAAGATGATTGTGATTAGAAAAAATTGTAAAGTCATAAAACATATTAACACTTTTTTATTCATTATATTATTAAAGAAAACATATTTTATCGTTTCAACATGTATTAAAATTGACTGCATTTTAACGTGGAGTTACTAAAACTAATGTCTTGTCTGTCGCTTAATACATGTCGTACAGCTCTCTAGAGCTTGAGGTGTGAGATTATGAGAAAAGCATCCCTCCGACAGCGCCGCCCTCGCAGACGTCATATCCGGACGTCAAAACTACATCCTTAATCTTAAGCCCCAAGAGCCTTCCAGTTAACTGGCCTCAAAATTCTTGGAAGTTATTCTATTGCGTCTTTGTTTAGAAATGTGACATTTTGTATAGTTTAGGTAATTGTTGAACATTATATTGTCTATTTGGTTATGAAGGTTTTCTCGCAAAGAATTGCAATTTCAGTCACAATTCGTGTAGAACTATAGCAAAAGCAGTAAGAGAAGGTGAAATTTATTATTTTTGTTACATTTATATTGTTAAATACAAATTTTACCTTCCGAATCCTTAATATGTTCTTGACCCATCCAATCCAAAAAAAACCTATTCCATCTTAATTTCCAGCCTGGCAACGCACACGCATTTCCTGTGTATGTGTCAACGCATGTTGTGTGTGTCCATGGGCGACGGGATCACTTCACATCACGTGAATCGTCTGCTCGCTTGCCAACCTTCCTCTTTATGCTAAGTTTTATAGTGTTACGTTTCTGCTCTAAAGTCACCAGGGATTTATCCACAGGAACTAAGCTATTATTGTGTGTCTGGTCATATTAAAAAAATATCCATATTTACACGTATCTAGGTGACAGAGTACAACATGTTACACAAAGCTCTTGCTGCACTTATAAGGCCCATTGAGCGGGATGCTCTCACCTCTCCACACACAAAGCTAGCATGAAACTAAGTACGCTCTGCTTTTAAAACTACGCCAATTAACGCCTAGATATAAATTTATCATTTACTAGCTGACCCGCGCAACTTCGTCTGCGTCACATAAGAAAGATTTGCGACATTTTTCATTAATGCTCCGCTCCTATTCGTTGTAGCCTAAAATCTCCTTCGAAGATTGGGGTATTCAACACTAATAGAAATTTCCAATTCAAACCAGTAGTTGCAAAGAAGTACAATAAAAGATTGTTGTTTATATTATAAGATAAGAAAAAATATATGCACATACTTACATAAATATATCATTAAAAAAATTGCCCCGCTGAGTTTCTTACGCCGGTTCTTCTCAGGTCACTGGCTTTACTTTTCTGCCCAGTGGTAGTAATTCTGACAATCAATAAGCAAGTGTGCAGCTTCAGCTTTGTAATATTAGTATAGATAATATAAACATAATTGTATAGGGTAAATCGTTGGCTATTTTTTACCAACAAACTAAACATATTAACCTAATTGTATAAATCCTTTGCAAAAAGGAAGTACACTAACTTGCAAATATGATAACTCATTGACGAGTGACACAAAATACGTAAAGTACGGTGAGAAAAGATAGACTCTCCTAATTGGAATTGATCCCCTATTTAATTGTCTTCAAGTTCTATTTTCTTGACTAAATTGTGCTTACTTTACTTACAGATAATGTAGTTTCTGTAAGTTGAAAATTTTTTTACATGAGATAAGTAGTTTTTAAGTTAAATAATTAAACATAAACACAAAAACGAACAAATATTCAAACCTATCCTCTTTTTTAGATTCGATTAGCTACATAATTAATTTAGAATTTTTTAATTTCAGAAATCCGAATATTTAATATTTTTTATGTCCCAGGCGCTCCATTAGTAAGGAAAATGCAATTTGCTTTTTACTTACGGCCTTGGTGGAAGTAAAACATTTAAGATCTTTTTCCTTTTAATGGAAAGCGGTGGTTTTTACATTTCAGATATATGGAATCTCATGTTGATAAAGTTGAATATAACCGTCCGGTACAGCGCTTAAGGGTTTATAGTCATGAGAGTTGTTGTTTTATCTTGTTTGCGACCTCAAAAGGCAGAATAATAAACTATGCATGCAAAACTGCGTAGCAAGGATCAGTTATCTGCTTTATGGCTAGCTATATCTACGGATTCAGATGGCATTTGGCCTAACAATAAACTCCTTAAAGAATTTTCAATCCCTCTGCTTATTAACTAAATACTTTTTGTAAATGTATTACATACGATAACGATAATGATTTGGAATATTTTCTTAGTATAAAGAAAATTTAATAAAAAAAATTAGTCGTTACGTGTGTAACAATCCTCAAGCTATGCGTGCTGTTATTGATACATTACTATATTATTTATTTAGTGCCGCATCGACCATTTACCACTTTAGTAAGCAGTACGATGCTATCAAAAGCTAGCAGTTTCCTAATTTTTAGACAAATAACTTGAGCATATAAATTTAATTTTGTGGTATTTAATTTGCACAAAATGATAAGCAAAAAAATTCTGCCGAAGTGTCCAGTCTAGCTTTAAAAAAAAATATGTTACCGTAGTTTACTTTTAAAACTTTACCTTTTCCTCGCTAAGTTATACTAGCTGTTCCCTGCGGTTTCACCTGCCATATGATTATCTACCTGGACCGTAAGGGTCGAAGTGGGTGGGCACTTCCAGAGTTTCTATCAGTTTAAACAAAAATAAAACTCTTCAGCTATATTATATTAGTACTGATTATTTCGAGAAGTTCAAAAAATTGTTAAGCCAACTCATTGCTTATATATATATATATATATAAGCAATGAGAGCAATATATATATA
>DWHK01000710.1:0-12902 GCA_018247855.1 Graphium androcles
CAACAGTACCATTACCACACTTTTGATTCATCAAAGTATAGCAGACGCTATACTGTCCTGCTTCTGCTTTGTAAAAAAAAAACGCTACCCTTATTATTAGCTCTAGGCTTGTGTGACAAGGGCGTTTTACAAACATAATTTACACAGACACCAACACCCAGATACGTTACAACTATTTGTAGGTCATAAAAATATTTGCCCCGGGTGGGAATCGAACCCACGACCTGTGACGCCGCACCTAGCGTTTTAGCCGCTGTGCCAATCGGTCCGTCAATGTCCGATGACTCAGTTCGATTTGCAGGTTCTTATGAACTACATTTCGTTTCAAACGTCTAGGAAAAGTGCGGTGAATATGCAGAGAATTGCATTATAACATAACCTAACGATATATAAGCTGAATTATAAGAGCAGCCAGAATAATTTTGTGTTGTTAGTATTTCGTACCCGTCTATATTTTTATAATAGCTTAGCTGTGCATAAATCATTAACACTATAATGAAGAAACTTGAATATCGACCTAGAGACGCCTTAATGTTTATTTTACAAATTTTTACATTCATCACCACAATAACTGAATCAAAATTTAAAAATGTTGAATTGTTCACATTCCATATTAATTCTTCATGATTAAAACATATGTTCGTGATGTTACAGGATGACAACCGATCCGGCTACTTCCCTAAGGAGTGCGTGCGAGAGGAGCCCGAGTGCATAGGCGCGTTGGACTGATGTCAGCTGTGTCTCGCCGAGCGCGAGATGCACTTCGCCCCGCTGCCGCAACCCGACGGCGACCTCGTCTGAACGGTCTCGTGACAACCCTGGTGGACTATCAAAGTGCGCGTTACCAGTGCCAACCATACCTAAAGAAGTGCGCCGCAACCCGACGGCGATCACAGAACGTTCGTGCCAACCCTACCGATGGTTGACTGTAAAAGTGCACGTTTTAAGTGCCAACCCTGTCGATAGGATAATTGAGAACGTTCATATCCGTCGCCAATAATCGCAAACAAAAAATATGAGTGTGACTGGGTCAACGATATTGCCAACCCTATTGACTCACGGTCGTCAAAGTAAGAACCCTAATGATTATTGATCATTAATGACCTTATCAAGCGTGTGTGTAAGTTGCCATCCCTATCAACGCACTACCATGGAAACAAACAGCACTTAATATACACACCATATTAACGCAATTGTTTTTGGTTGGCAACCCTATCGATATGGGTCTGTACATTGACAGCTGAGGTATGAATACTTTACTAAATATTAAGTTGACTATGTGAATGACGGACAACAAACCTATCAAATAGTATAAAATGGTATAGTCATGTGGTGTAAAAAGAGCAGCCGTGTTGGGTCACTTGCCCATTTGAGCTGTTTACTAAATTTGAAGTTCGACAAATTAGGACTGTGAGTATACGGCGGTTACTAGGTTCGTATGTTTCTCTTAATCTTTGCCTTGATAGTGAAGTAGAGTATGTTAATGTTACTCTCACTTGTATGTAGATAGAAACTATTGATTACTTCTGACAGCTATAAAAATGCAATTTATCAAATGTTTCGTGGTTGTTTACTATTCGGAAAGGAATATGTACTTTACTACTAATGGAGAATGTAATTATATTAATATTACTCCCTCTTAAAACTTGTAACTAAATGTAAAGAAATTCTAAATATCATTATGATACCTGTGCGCGCTACCTAAAATTCATATCTGTTGAAAACAAAATATTTTACGAGTATTTCTCAAATATACTTGAGTTTTTAGTCATACAGAAGAGATATATAATTGTTGATATTGTAGAAACAGAGTAGAGTTAATAAATTATTTTTTATGATATTAGTCTTAATGAGTGACATATTTCAAATGCACGATAATATTCATGCCCATTCACTTTTGTGAATTTATGAATAAAATGAGAAAAATGTATGTATGTTACATTATAACAATCTAATTCACTACATTAAATCTCACCCTATTTATTCATAGCCAAAACCGTGTTTCTTTTACTTATTAAAATTATATTTGCATTTCGAAGAGGAGGAAAATAGAACATTTATCGGAAGTAGAGCTATACCATCATCAGTTAGATATGGAAATAATGAAATATACATTTGTAAAATGAATACCAGAATATTTTTCATGTGCTCAGCATATGTATTATATAAGAAATGTTTTGTGATGACATAGTTATTTAGGTCTTTGACTAAATTCTCGTAATGATGCGACTGGCTCTATGTCCTAGCACCTTTGCTCTCTTTTCTTCTTCGAAATAAAAAAAACTTTGCACTGTGGACATGTTTGATGGTGCATATAATGCTTTAAATGTAGAATAGATTAGTAAAGGTATTTTTCAAAGAGCAATGCTATTTTGCCTAAATGGATTCTTAAATATGGACCTTAAATAATTTTAAGTTATTAATATACTTAAATATTAAGAAATAACCATTGTCAGCAAACTTATTGCTGATTGTATAATAAACGTGTAAATAAATCAAATACCACCGTTTATAGTTGCAGCTAAATGAAGAAAATGTAAGTCTGCTTTGAATGTTTTCTGTGCAATAAGTTTAATTGAAAAATATATAGCAACTTAAAGCAAAATACTCTATTACTTGATGAAGCTTCCATTATTTAAACAAAAAAACAAGTTTAGTTCTCTGAATGATGTTATGATTATATTTATAACGCATTATGAACCTGTTTAATATAAATTATTTGAATTTTGACTTTATTTTGGTGTGAAATTTTCAAATAATTATATGCTATGACAACTGTGACAAAGAAATATTATGTATAGCACTTTGTTTTACAGAACGAAAACGTAAATTTAAATATTTAAAGAAAAAAGGTCATATGCGTTGGTTTTGGTGTTTGATAAATTCCAAGCCTTAAAGCTCTTAATTTCATCTTTTTAACATTTATTTACAATTAAAAATCGCAACACTATAGTGAGATTTACGTGCCAAACTTAATAAAAGTTGTTGCCTTGTAGTCATGTTTTTAATAGCACACATGTTCCCTAAGATTTTTTTTTTCAACAGTCTTTATATATCATAAGCTTTAAAACGACAGTGGCTGTTGCTTTGAAAAGCAATTGTGGATAGACAACTTGTTCAGAAAATTCCAGAAATATGTCTACATCTTGAAGAGTATTGTATTAAATATTTAAGAAGTATCTCCAACTTTTCATCTCTCCTCTTTTTTTTTCATTTAATTCAATGCACATTCCAACGAGTATTATTAAGCAATTGCATTTGTTATGAATATGTTTGATACACACACATTTTTTATTCTGCTATATATTGTGTATACCCTCACATCATTTCAATAATAAATTATTTGACCAGTTGTATGCGCTGTTAATTGACTGTATGCATTTGTTTAAACTAAATTTCATCTGAATATATATGAACCAACGATTTATGTATCGAAGTACTAATAGCAACTACTGAGTGAATCGATTTGTTTTAACTTATCTAAAATAACATAAGTAGGCGGGGAGAATTTATTTGAAAATAAGAATAACGAACACAATGACAAATTTCCTTCCATATAGAGTAAATGTCAAAAAGATATATTCGAAGTAATTTACAAGGATTAATTCATATTTAAAAAATATATATTTCGGAAGTGGCTAAAAGAATTACATCATATAAAGTTATTGATTACTTTAGTTTATGGTTTTTAGTATTTTAATTTCATTTAATGTATCTGATATTTTGGTAGTCACTTCCGAAAAGCATAATAATAATAAAAGTGTATATAGATATTAAATAAATAGTAGCATTGAATGTTATTGATAGAAATTAAATGCTTTGGTGTCCTAATATTGTTATATAATTAGTGAATGTCAATATTGCTATATTGAAACTGCTTTTCGTCGAGTTGTGAATGTAACAGTTTCTATTATGAGCATTATTTTGTTGAAACTTGCACAACAAAAAAAATTGTTTGCCCGTAACACCTGATGGGGCTCTGGGAATTGTTATTAATTGAATAAATGAAACAAATATTATATAATTATGAACAGCATAGACAAAATATGGTTGTTGTGACATAGAGATATATATTTTTTCTAATCTGTTGGAGGGATTGAAATGTATATTGACAATGAGGATCTTTTGGTCTGTAATATAAGAGTTAAAATTGAACTTTTAATAAGACGTGAACATTTTAATGAAATTTCTGTTAATTTCAATATTGTCTTTTATGTTTACATATTTTTAAATTTCGAATTTTAACATCAGCTGATAAATTTTAATTTCATATAATGCTATAAATTAAATTATGTTATAATATCTAAAAAGGCCAAATGAAATATTTTTATTGACATTTTTTACTGAATGTAATTATCTTTTAATTTTTCATGAAAATATATAAAAAATAGTGGACTGTCACGCACATTATATTATTAACTTTGTATTTTTAATTTATAAATTATATCAGATCATAACTGCACAAACAAAGGTGCTGAAAATTTGATTTGTGTTCATTTATTTATAAAGCAAGGTGACATAACGGCATGCAAGCAGACAATGTATTGTATAAATGTATTTTTGTATTATTTATGTTCACGTTTGTAAATATACTATATAAAAAACAGCATATCTCATTGTTCTTTAGTTAGGCAAATTAACTCCAAAATAAATAAATGTTGGAGAATTACTATTTAGTTTTATTTTTGCCAAAATAACAGGTCCAATATATTTAAGATAAACTCATTTAATGTAAATTAAGTACGTGTTAACAATTACATCATACAAAAATGGACTATAATCATGTTAAAACTAGTATTAATAGCCCTTCTTAGTAAACATATAAGTACATATAAAAATAACTTGTGTTTAATTTAAATAATACTCTTTCATACATTTCCATAACAATAAAAATACAAGAAAACAATGAAATTACATTTGTAATTACGGCAATATCCCTACGTAAATAACACTTATTTATAGTCAAGGCCCTATATTTACTTCAAGTCCGGTGTACTGCTGCCAAGGTATGTCCTTAAATCTGACACGGTTGATCTGATTAACTTCGCGGGAATTGAGGGCCTGTTAAGTCTCTTGTAAGCGGCAAACCGGTGGCACCCGCCGAAGCTATAGTAATAGTTGCCACCCTCGGAGCCCTTGATCCATAACACGTCTATAGGCGGAACGTTACCGATTTCCTCTTCTTTCTATAAAAAGAAATTATTAATTCGTACATCGGCGATTCTCATTTTGTACATGGCATAACAGTGTTTGATTTTATTCAGATGTCTGAAATCATTTTCACAGAAAATGACACGACCGACTTTAAAAGACTTAGAAGTAAAGTTTTGTGATATCATTTAGTTATTTTAAAAATAATCTAAATCTATCTAACCGATCGCTGAACGGAGGAAGTTAAGAACAAGAGTCAAATGCCTTGGCAGTTTATTTGACCGTAGCAAAAGCCTTCGGTAGCGTAAGGCACAAAGTGCTCCTGCCAAGATCACGTTATGTCACACGAGAAATTACGCGATGAGTGAGCCAGCTTTTTTAAAGATCGAATCATTAATAATATTGTCGACGGTGCATGCTTCGACGATAAGCCTGTAAACGCTGGTGTTCCAAAAAACTGCGTGACGTCAACCCAATTTCTTTCATATATTAATGACTTGTGGCGCATCAGTATCATTCATTGCGTTGCAGGTTTTCAGAATAAATCGTAGATAAAGGAGGATGAAAACGTATTTAGAATTAAAATGCGAACGGAGTGGGAAGAAAGAGGGAAAATAAGAAGGAATAGTCATGCCGGATGGCGGCTTACGTGCTAAGCGTACTTTAATTTAACCTGGATTTGTATAAGAGCTTCTTGTAAGACGTCCTCTACCACCGCAATGTTAAGTGCTGACCTTTGTACGATACCGCAAAACTTTTGCAAGGACTTACTTTTGGATGTTTTTGCATTCAATGAACTGCCCAAGTTGAGATTTGGGCATATTTCACTAAGTAGCTAATGCTAAAAGTTAAAACTCTTGCTAGTTAAAAGCTCTATACGTCATCACAACATGCGAACTCGTAAGGAGTCTAAGTTCATGTGGGCTGGAAACCCTACGCTATTTAAGTCACATATTCCGCTACTGGACATGCGTTCCGTAATAAAATGGTGGGATGCCGCTCCCGGCGACCGCAATCCGGTAATCACGACTGCCTTCGACGGTATTTAAAATGAATGCTTGGGGAAGTGAGAACCGCCCTGAAAACCAAGCGTAGCTTGTATACGCGGTGTTATCTCGCCGTGCTCTGAGGTGAAAGTGAAGTACTGTATCATATATGCTATCGTATATACGTGGTAATAGGGAGGGAGCCCCGACTGTGAATCTGGATCGCATAAGTCTCAGGAAGGCGACCGGGTCAAGAAGGAACGAAATTTCCTAACGTGGTTTGGTAGGGCTGATTATATGCTGCAATTACCGCCAGAGTATGGAGTGGTTTCGACTCCTTCATACAACCAATTCAAAGTTCTTCTATTATATTCGCGTTATCTGGAGTCTGCAATTACTATACAAGTCAATATTTCGCTAATAATTATGGGTGCGCTGTCGTGTGCGTACTCATAGATACAGGTTACGAGTAAATCATATATACATATGTAGCAAAAAAACAGTTGCAGAAAATGGATCATCAGCTTTAGATATCCATCCGAAAGAACCAATCAGTCTGATTCTCCGCCGTACGCGATTAGGCTTGGAGATGTCAGATTGCCGAAATTTCTGAAAAAGCTTTTGTGCCAGGACATCATGATAAAGGTCTTTGAAGGATGCAATGAAAACAAAATCACTTCGCCATTGCTCGTGAGGGATTAGGGACTTGCCACAAAGTAAATAAAATAAACGAGTAATTCAGAGGAATGAAATAAGGTTGCAGTTATAGAGTAGTTAGAAACTAATACTCACTCGCAATTTCAGGACTTTATTCTTCTACCTATTAGCTTTCCAGATTTCATAATGTATTTTTTTAAAACAGAAACCTCTGCTTTTATTCATTGTTTAAACGTTATGTGTAAACGAAGGTGAATTCATTTCCATAAGTCATTAAAATTGTATTACCATTATTATAGATAAAAGTATTTCAATCCTTGTTAACGTTTGAAATTTAATTTACATAGGTTACATGGCCTCTATGACGCTACGTTGGATAGTAACGAGTGTATATATTTAATAAATAATTTGTATGTGCTTATACTATTTTCAAGTACGTTGAGACCCCACAGGCGGAATAAATAATCTTAAAACCATTTATCGACTATTATCTAAATTATGTATATGATATCAGTGGCATAATTTTTATCATTAGAATGGTTTGTTTGGTACAATTAACGACAAATAAACAAATTATTATTGAAAAGTCTGGTGGAAATAATCGTTATGCCAAGAAGAGAAAAGTGAATAATTAACTCGATCATTATAGAGCTTAACGGTATATTAAATTATGTTTCACTTGTACCTCATTATTAACTATTTAAATAAACATAATAACAATAATAAATACAAGCGAAATTATTCTTATAATTATTACAATTTTTGTTTTTAAAAAAATTATTTAAGTATTCATCATGTGCGTGGAGTATAGAATACTTAAGGCTCCATGATCGTGTGCTTAGATTTTTTGCCATTTACTGTACCCACAGAGCATAGTAAATAGACTCTAGCTATAGAAATAAAAAGCCTGTGTTGCCAAAGAATAGTTGTGTTTATAATATTTAACAGTGTCTTGAAACTTTATTTTAAAACAAAGTAGAAATTAACTTCATCCTATTTACTTCTATTATAACATTAAAATTATTTACCTGTATTGTATCCATAAGTGACTGGACCTTACTCTCGTCTAGTTCCGGAATGAAAGGCCTTGTAATTACGGAAATTGGCACATCATGGATTTCCTCTTTATAGGCACTGTGAATGCTAGTCATTCTTGCAACTGCAATAAATTTTATTAACTATTCAATGTTTATCTTAAGTACTGTTATTTTGTTTATTTTCATATAGAATTATTTTGATTGCAAAAATCATAATCATAATTATAGCATCCTATTTATTTCTATGTTTAATTAAGAGAATGAGCAAATCTTCGTATTTCTAGTAATTAATTTTCCCCACATTAAATCTAACCTGAAGAACAAATTTTAAACAAAACTTGTTTATACGCGTTGCACGTTATTTATAAGTTACGAATTAGGTCCTAATATCTGCTTTTTTTTAAATACCGCTACATATAAATGTTTAGATCATGTTCTTTTATTTAACTTGATGGTGCAATAATACAACTTTGATGGTATTATACATTATATATACGATAAAATAAAGTTTCACGTCTGAGAAATTCTTACAAGTAAAAATATCAGATAAAATTACTTACAATTTCTTTTGGAATTCAAGGACTTAGTTATAATGGATTTTAGCATTTAAATTATGATTGTGGACCGACTCAGTTCAGTGACTACACGACACTGAGACGGACTGACTCACCTAACCAATTTTCATATACTGTCATGGATTGCTAATTCACCGTGTTCTGAAGGTCAATACGTATGATACTGATAAAAATGTACACAAACATAAGTTTATTGACATAAATTTTAACGTTTAAAAGCCATATTTAGAGGTCCAAATTTTATTTGTAAACATTAGTTTATTATAAAAGTAGAATTTGAACCAACCAATACTATTTCAATTAAATTTTATGCTGGCTTAATTATTAAGAACTCAATGTTATTTTAAGAGAATGGATGAAATGCGAGGGCCTACTATAAAATAAAAACTGTTTGTTGATAAAATTGATGTAAAAGGAGTAAATTACATTAATAGCTCCTTCACGTTAATTCCTATTTTTTTAATTTTGTCTTCTGATGTGAAGAAAATATTGATAATATAATTTATATTGTCAATTGTTATTGTCTAGAGTCAAAAAATGCATTTGAAGCATTTTAGCTAACAAAAATGAGTGAGTTAGAGACTAGAATTGATGACCAGTTGGCGCAGTGGCTATATAGCTGCGGCGTCACAGGTCGTGGGTTCGATTCTCACCCAGGGTAAATATTTGTATGACCAACAAATAGTTATTTAAGATCTGAGTGTTTGTGTCTGTACAATGTGTGTTTGTAAAACGCCCTTGTAACACAAGCCTAGAGCTTATAATAAGGGCAACGTGTTTTTTTAAATATAATAAGAGTTAATGTTGTAGAGCAAATTTTGCTTAACCCTCCAACCGCGGGCGACATGGATATCACGTTATGCGTGTCTCGTAAAATCTTACGGGCCACGTTTATTCCCTGTCTTATACGTTTCGCATCGGGCATAACATATGTTGGAAAAATACAAATTAATCACATAATTATATAATATAAAACATTTGTGATCACAGTGAGACTGAAATGTGCCCGCGGTTATGGGTTAACATAAAATAATTAAGCGTTAATCAAATTGATTAAATGTAAAAAAAGTGACAGCGTATTTTGAAATGGCACAGGACTTCTCTAGACAGAAGGCGAAGGTATAGGGCATAGTCCAAGCGCAGATTGGCGAACTTCACACATCCTAGAAATATTTCTACTTTTAAGATATGCAGTTTTCCTCACAATGTTTTCCATCACCGCTAAGCGTGGTAAATCAGCAATTAAAATTGTAATTAAGAAAATGACAATATCAGTAGTGCCGACACCGGGATTTGAACTCGGATTCGCCTCAACTAGACTGAATTGAAGACGATTTCAAATTGGGCGCCAACCAATTTTCAGTTCGCATGAAAGAAGTGTTTATTTATATCTTTTTATGTGTACTGTTATACAACTAACTCTAAGCTTAGCAACTGCTACAGGTACTTTTTATATACCTATACTTTCTATTCGAGGTACTTTTGTTAGTTCAAAATTAAGATATTTAAGTTATATAATTCATTATCAGGTATATAAGAAGTTGTTTTGACGACCGATATTTATTCTGTTATTCACCTGTTTTGCATTCAATTATCATAATCACAAAGTGTTATCGAACGATAAGCGATACAAATTTATTCGTACTTATTTCAAATTCCTTTGTCACCAAAAAAATAAAACTACAAATAATACTATATAAAATTGAAAATTGCGCGATCTACGATATTTTTTAATTTATTTTATATACATAATATATTACAAATTTACACAAGGGCGGACTTAATGCCAATAGCATTATCTACCAGTCAATCTTTGGGTACCACTATAGCACAATATATGGTATAATTGTATCCACCATATGGTAAAAGACCTATTAATATTTGAAGTATTCGCTCTTAGACTGTAATTTGAACGCGTATGAAAATATACACATTTGCCGATACTTTTTAGATATATGTAATACTTGCAATAGGAACACTCGTACTTTACCTTTGATTATCAGCTACAAGAAGGGCGGGAAAACGGCTTCCGATAATTGTATACCTTTTCGATCTTTAACGTAAACCTATAGATATTGATATCTAGTTGAGTTAGAATAAATCGCATATTTGTTTTTTTAAACCAATGAACCGATGACCATGTTTTATGACACAGCGGTCGCTTCGTATTGTAGGTTCGATTCCCATTCTGAACAAAATACGTGTAATTTTCTTACGATTTACTTATTTTTTTTTTCGCAAACAACCTAGTGAAGAAACCTATTTAAGGATAGCAGAAATTTGAGGGTTTAAAATAAAACACAGTGTAACTACACAAAAATGTATTTTAGTCAATCTGATGGTCGCAATAATATTGATTTCGTCGTATACATGGTATGCCCACCGCCGCCGCCTGTTCGCATCAACTGTTCCCGATTAGACCACGTTAATAAATAAGTACTGGCGCAAAGTCTTCGTCACATTCGCGCGGCGGTCGCGCGATATCTGCATTTTTGTTGCAACTTTAAAACTTCTCTTCGTTTTTATTTATTTAACTCGTATACTGATTTAGATATTATGATTTAGAACACATCAACTTAACCACTATATAATTTTTCTCGTAATTAAAAACTACCACTAAACTTATTCGTATTCATTGCATTATCGTATTTCATCATCGTATATCCGATCTGAGTCGAGTGTATAGAAAAGACGGAAAAATAAGATGTTAAATACATAGGACAATATCATATAACATTTAACTTACCGCCTACATACATACACAGATATGAAAAAATAACATCACGTGCCACCGGCATAATAGCACCGCATAAAAAATATAATATTTTGTTCTATTATCTCACAACGCGCGAAACGAACACGATTATTAATTGTGTGTGTGATAAAAAATAGCTGCTGCTAGACCGCGTTACGGGCGAAAATACATCGTGTGCGCCCAACACAACGGTCACTAATAAAATATAAAATTGCACACAATTCGCCGGTGAATGTGCCACGCCCCTTTCGCCACAGACTTCATAGCATTTATAAACCAACGCCGCTTTGAAATTGCTTCAAACACTTTCTCCACCTTTATTGTTTTAATCTAATATAATATTCAATATCCGATAGTCAGACCATTCATAGGGGTTTATATACAAATCAATTGTAATAGAATGTATTCATGACACCATATTTTTTTTTAGAATTAATTTGTTTAAAACATTCCTAGCATGTTTATCAATGAATCAATGAAATCTTGGTTACACATTCAACTCAAACTAGCTTTTTTTGTTTAACATTATTGCAACGCTAACAATCTAGTGTCATCTTTAAAAATATAAGTCTTCTAAATTCATACAGTATCACAAAATGATCAAAAAGAGTAAACAATTGTTAAGTGAAAGAATCAATTGAAAAGCGAGTATTTTTGACGTTACAATTTGAATTTGCATCAGATATAAAACAAGGTTTGTGGCGAAAGACCCGTTGCACCATGCCACCCAAAAATAGGACACAATTATTCAGCAATACATCTGAATACTTAGAGTTATATATTGAGTGCAAAAGTTGTTTGCGCCTCTGAAGTACATCCCAGTAAGTGCGTATACAATTTATAGAAACCTGGATACATATTGAAGTGCGTTAATATTGTCGCCCTGTTAAATATAATTTTACTAAATGAGTTTACGACTGTACATGTGCAGTCTGTTCCAAGTACTGATGCATATAAAACTTAAACAAAAAATGCTACATTGCTTGTAAATATCAAGATATTAACAAAAACTTACTGATACTAACAATATCTTCCCGATCTGAATTAAACGTTTTTAGTTCATTTTTAGTGTGTCTTATGCTTTACATTTCTGAGACTTACAAGAATATTTGACATTTTAAATTAAACAGCTTTACGGATTTTATGTCAAGAAGCACAACACTGTAAGACTTCCAGATACTATAAGTAGTTACTGCGTGGATCGGACCAAAATAAATTTTTAAAGCTGACCGGATCAACAAGTGACATCAGGACGTCAACACCTCAGTCCTATCCGTGACAATGAATGCTGCAAAGTATTCGAAACGTCGGTGATAAAATTTTAAAACAAACCGCGACAAAATCCGTAAAGTGGTTTAATTTATAAAGACTTATGCTTTGTTTACATTCTCTCTATCTTTCATTGGAACAGACTACAACTGTCCATGTAAACTTCAATCAGGCGCAAACGAATTTTGCGCGACCCATAAAATTACCACTACAATACCTTACATCTATCGTATATTTATATCCACCATATAGTAAAAGTTAGTGAACGTGTAGAAACAAGAGATCTCGCCATTGAAAAAAGAAACTAATACTGCCAAAATGGTACAGCGAAGCATAAAATTACATTTTTCTTCTTTAATTCACTGGTCTGTTGAGAATAATACTTAAGTCTGTTTTGCGTCACAAAGCCAACTGATTATACGCTTCTTTTAATATATTTTATCATTCATTTTATTTAATATATATATAATAA
>DWHK01000711.1:0-12901 GCA_018247855.1 Graphium androcles
TATATATATATATACTTCAACGTTTCTTATTTTGCTAGTGTACTAGTTTTGCGTACAAGAACCAAACCTTACCATCTTATTAGTTAACTATCTGTTATGGGCGGTGTCACCCGTAAGAGATTTTGTAGCTTTAAATTTTTATTATGGATCATTGTCCAATATGATGATGTTTCTCGAATTTAAGTAACGGTGATCAATCTTCAAGTAAATAAATATATGCGTCGAAACTGGACAAAGCTGCGCTAGTTAGAGAGTAGAATCTACCACATGACCCGAGTAAGGATTAATGTCATAGAAATATTTTTTTCGCTAGTTCTAAGATATGTGGGTTCCCTAACGATGTTTTATTTTACTTAACTTGACCTTTAAATTGATTCATTGTTACTGGCACTAGGTTTCAATTGAGGATTTGCTCGAGTATACTGAATTAAAAGCGAGGTCTTTGATAATAAGGTCACACATCAGCGAGTAATCAACCAATTGTGCGATAAACCAATAGTGAACAAGTGTATGTACTTCCTTAACTAGCACGATGCAATAGGACGGGCATTCAATATGACTGGAGAGAGATAACGTGCAGAACTGACTATTTGTATTCCTATTCGTTCGTGATCAGTTCATACCCTAACACAAAAACGAGGAACAACACCAAACATTTTTTAAACCCTGCGGGATTTGAGCTTACTACCCACATTTGTGCAGTACTGACATATATCACTAAACCATGGAGAAAGTTGATCAACACGATAACAGTTAATAAAACAAAGTTCCTTTTAAGCCTATCGATATTACATTTGCATTGATAACCAGGCAACTTAATTGCTTCCGCTATAGATACTTGTTATGAATGGTAATAGTAAAGTAACAATAAATAATTGTTATTTATTGCGTCTATTTGAATAGAGTGTTATATTATATAGCAATGGATAATGTTTTTTAGGTGGTAAATAACATCTTTCATACAGTTCTGGCTGTACTTCTATGGTTTCGCTCGCCCGGGGAAGTACTACCGCTCTTCATAAAAGTTAGCATTAGGTAAAGTATGCATGACTATTTGGGTTGCCGGATGGCCATTCCTACCATCTAATTTTCCTACTCCCTTCCCGTCCGAATCCTTAATATGTTCCTAACCCTACTACCCAATAAATGTATTCCATCAACATTCCCAAGCTGGTTATGCACACACAACTCTTCGAATGTTGTGTGTCCATGGGCGACGGGATCAACATTAGGTGAACCGTCTGCTCGCTTGAAAGCCTTTTTTTAAAAAATAAAAATATGCATACGTTTTAATTCTGGGCAAAGAATGGTTAACCATGAACTTGACACCCATTGATGGACTTGACACTCATTTTTAAAATATAATAATTTTGCAACGTTTAAACACACAGACTCCAATTAAGGTCCTCTTAGCTTGATTTCAGCCACGGTAGCCGCGTATGCATTTCAATTTTTAGGCAAGGGGCAACTCAAAAACAACAACACTAAGGCCTTTGTCTTGTGGAATCTAAACCCAAGAACTTCGGCTTGTAAAACTAGAGGCTACATGCAGCTAGGCCAAGGAGTTAAAATAAGTATTTTGGAGTAGAATCTCTAACTTACCACATGATGAGCAAAGAACTTCGTCCGTGACAAGGTGATCGACCAGGAGTTCTACGGCTTTCTCGTCATCTTCAGGCGGCAGATCTTGCACCACCCACTTAATGCCGTCGCTCTCCCAACGGTCATATACCTTGGGAAATGCTGAAGATAGAGTCCTATTAAAGCCCATTATTCAAAACCTGTGAAACAAAAATTATTATCTTAGATTTTTTTGTCATTTAAAAAAGATGCTGCGCCCATTAAAGATCAAAGACAAACATATTACAGATTAAACTAATAACCACATACGAAATAAGTATGTTGTATTTACATTCCCTGAGTGAGATTTGAACCCACGAAAGAAACAAAGCCTATATATCTCGATAAACTAGTTTATGTGGTTATACAGTCAGCCTATCCGTTTATTGGCAGTTGTATAAACGAAACCGCTATCTCGTATTTGTTGCCAAACAAGAGCAGCCTCGACCTAGATAGATTATTAAGATGAATAATTTAATATTAAAGTAGTCGTTGCGCGCAGATTCGTTTGTGTTAATATAGACCACGTCTATTATTTTTTTGGATTTTATATTTTCTTAGAAGGTTCTTTCCTGGTCCCTTTTAATTTTTCCATATTCTAGGCATTTCCTTGCAGTATTGTCTGTAGGGGCATGTTAAAAGATTGGACGACCGTCTATATTTTTTTTGTATCCTTATTGCATTTAATTTCACGCAGTAGTTTTAGAGTAATGCGCGTACACACAGACAGACAGACAGAAAACCTAATTGTTTAATTCTAAACTAAATCTACGCTTCTAGTTCCAAACTTAAGGATTCCATTGCTGTTATAAAGACAGATTATATTACTTTTTGATATTTAAAATACTCCGCTTCCATAAAAAGACGTTGCGTCGGTAAGTTACAATAGTATTATATATACGTATAACCTATAGTATTATATGTATAACCTTATGTACATATATTCCTTGTGAGGTATCAAATGAAAGCCCTTACTTAGAACTTTTTCAGGTCTTCCGATTGATCGATTGTTACTTTTTTTGTGTACTAATCTCCAAAAGATACCCGTGCATAAACTAGACAGGGTTATGAGGAGATTTTACCCACTAAAACCCCCTCGGTAGCCACCATCTGTACATAATGAGGGACTCCGGGATCTCCTACGGAACGCAGCGGTGTCCCTCTGCACTGGACATACGAACTTCCTTTTGAAATACAAGTCCCGTTTTAGTGACCTTTTACGCAGGCAGAGGATACCTTAGTCCTATTCTAAGTGGACTATAGAGCTATGATCGCTTTACCTAGTAGGGTTTTAGTTTTCTTAAACTGATCTTGTTTGTGGCACTGATAACGTCTTTGCAATTAATTTTGACGAGCGGGTCCGAGCTGCTTCGCACAAATGTTTACATGTTCCCTTAACTAGCTTCCCTTTAACACAACCAATTTAAGTGGACAAAATTTCCAATGCAGATCTTGTTTCAGCGAGAGTTCGAAGGCTAAAGCGGATCGCGTACCTCAATCAGAACCAGAGATAAAGAGGAATAGGTATGAAAACATAAGGAATTTGCATTTCGCGTTTGTGTATATCTCAAGAAGGGTACCAATGAAACGATTTTCAATGCTTAATGACAAATCTGTATATTGTATACGTTTATGTATATTTATGAATATGTTTCAATGAGTATCAGTAGGTGATCACTAGAACAATAAAGATCGGAAAGTGAGACAAATAAACGAACTTAATTTTGCATTGACTCGTATGACATTAGGAAGGATTATTTCATATCGATTTGAAATATTTTGTATAATTGTAAAAATATTTATATATTTTTTTAAAAAGAACTTTCTTTAAATGTTTGCTAACCGCAAGAAAACTTTAGCAATTCCAAAGTTTCCGATGAATTATTTGGTCACAAAGTGTTAAAGATGATTGATGCCTCATTATGTATACTATTCTATTATCATAAAAGTATTTTCGTAATAAAAAAAAGCATTGAAATTAAATAGATTTTAACGATTTCATAGTAGTGTGTTATTTGTTTAAAATTCATTCTATTCGTTAATCCAGTTAGTAAACTATTTGTGTGTCAAAACAATTTTTTTTAAATTTTGTCAAATTAAAATTTAATACAAATCCATTCACCCGTGATGCGTGAGGCAGTAACAAACATACAAATTTTCACATATATAACATTTATAACATACATATAAGTAACTACATTTCTAGAACAGTAAAATTGATTTATAAGTATATTTATCAAATATATCACAAAGATTTTTTTATAGGAAAGGTTGGCAAGCAAGCAGACGGTTCACTTAATGTTAAGTGGTCTCGTCGCCCATGGACATACACAACATCCGAAGAGTTGCATGTGCGTGGCCAGTCTTGGAAATTGGATAAAACAAATCAGGATAAAAAAACGAAAGATCTTATGTTTTGAAAACTTTGGATGAAAATAACCGATTTTCGCAGCAAGATTTCGATTCGATATGACGCAATTGTTTTGTAAACATTGATTACATGTTGTAAACAAGTAAATAACATGCCAGTTGTAATAAATGTTTTTAGTATCTATACTAATATCAAACATGTGGATGTTTGTGTTTGGGTGTCTGTTACTCAATCACTCAACAATGGATTAATGGGCATGGATAGAACTGACACAGATAGTTTAGTGAATTAACATAAATTACGGGAATGAAATCGCGGGGACCGTCTTGTAATAAATATAAAAATGAATATATTTTAAATTTTAAGTACTCCACTGATCAAAAGTAGAGATATCCCGGAAGAAACCGTATAGTATCGTGTAAAGAAATGAACAAAAATAATTTTTCATTGATTTTTATTTTAATTATTTTGTTACTTGATTAGTTATTATTTATTATTTTATTAAAAAAGTTAATTATTTTAAAGTTCTAAACAATTGTACTCACGATATAAACGACGAATTATTAAGCAGTAGTTTATAAATATATGCGATCTCACAAACACATGCGATTGCCTGCAAGGTTTTCTACTGAATGAGTTGACCGAGCAAGGGCTCGTTTCTCGCTAAACATAGAATGGCGTATATCTACGCTAGCATTTCCCTGCGGCTGCGTCCGCAGAAATTAAATGAGTTTCTCAATTTTTTTTATAATAGAAAAATTTATAATTATGTACAAAAACATGTGAAGTCTTGCCGTTAATTTGCCAACCTTTTTGGATATTTGCGAGTGAACCTATTAAATGTTATGGAGGGAAAAGGGGGGAAATTTTTTGTGTAGGGTAAGCGGGGTCGTTGGACTATTAATTTTTTTATGGAGTTGGTAGGCAGGGGGACAGTCCACCACCACAAGTGTCGTCATCAATATTCACAACATTTGAAGAGTTGCAGGTGAGTTGCCAGCATTTGAGATAGAGAGAGAGAGAGAAAATAATTGGGGAGAAGGGGATGGGAGTATACTTAGGTTCGGAAAGGCACCCGACTGAGAAAAAGGAGTAGGGATAGCCATCCGACAATTTAACAAACCAAGAGTACTTTTTCTGTACTATTTTTAATTTTATACTTTTTTGTATTTTATTTACTTTGATTTTGTGTTTTAGGTGGTGATACCTCTCCCGTTGATAAGCCGACTGCATGAGTGCAGCAGGAGCTGAATGTAGTTATGACGCTCTGCTAACTGATAATTTATGTCAATAATGGATGACAACCTAAGTGAAACATACACTGAAATAGTGTGCCTATCCATTACGGAGGATAGAACATACTAGTGTCAATATATTGATATCGCAAATCTATTTGGCTGCTCTTAATATAGTAGCATGTGTGAGTAAAATATAAGAAAACAAGTCGTGATGTGTGAGTATTAATATTCATGTACCATATATGTGTGTGAGTACTGCGGTCGTACATTAATCTAATGCGAAACGGTCATAAAGATCGGTGGAATACTTGATTTCCGCCATAACGTCGGGACATTGCTTTTCCGCATTAACTGGTACGGGGCTGCATGTATCCTGTTTATGACAGCAACCCAGAAAATGTAATTTAATAACTAGGGTTTAGTTTTATCATAAATATATTTATATTACCATTATTTTTTAAACCACGTAAATTTTACCTAAGACCAATTAATTTGTAAAACCCGCATTCAATGTTGTTCAACATTTTCATATTCATAAATATCAAACAAACATACAAACTAACCTAAATTATTAGTGCGATTAAATTAAAAGGAGTTTGATGTCAATAGGTTGACTGGTGTGCTGTCTCAATATAATATCAGACAAATTCAGCTTAGGATAACATGTCTAGTTTTGTTTGTTTTGTATTTAACTTTTACAACTAACGGAGTATGTAGAATTAGATAAAAATACTGTTTTAGGTCACTTGAAGACGTTGCTAATCTTCAATTATTTTAGAGATAGTGCTTTGTTTCAATTAGAAAAATGGCAAAATGAAATTAAAAACAACTCACAAAAACGATTGCTACCTTTTATTATTATTAACTTAGTTGCCATGATATTGTGAGAGTCGACGGGCAATGGAGTATACGGCTTATGGGGTGGCCCATTCTTTCGTTTTCCTTGTAACTTATAATATATAAAAGGTCTTTCCTTTACCTTTAGTTATTGCTGCCTCTAGAATTCCATCCTATTCGTAAATTCAATTTGAAGACTGTACCTTAATAGACTCCTACCTCCGTGGCCTAGTGGTTTAGGCCCTTGCTTTACAAACCAGAGGTAGTAGATTCGGATCCCGCAGGGGGACAATGACATTGTGTTATTGTTTTCTATGCGTCGGATGGGCATGTAAAACGTCGAACCCGGTTGTTAATAACATCTTTGACAATCGTTAAAAGGGTGCCAGTGCCTTCAAATATCCTGACAACTAAACCATCTTTCGAAATTAGTTTATTTTTTCGGGTTGCGTAGGTCAGATGCCTGTCACTGTGTGTAAAAATTGATATTTAGGTAATATTTGCTTGAATTAGAAGCCGACTCCAAGTAATTTGAGAAAAAGGCTAGGAGGAACAAGAAGATCTAATCTAAAAGCGGACCCTGTCTCCGGACGGGGCAAACGCTAGAAGGATAATGATAACCTTAATAGCTAAATACAAAAGTTGACATCGATGTTGTATGGCGCGGTATTCGTTATACAAGCCGGTTATATTGCGTAAGAGTACACAGTAGGCTCGGATCTAGAAACGTTTAGTGTTTTAACCCATACTATTTCGTGAACGCCGTGGGAGTTGAAGGTGTGATACTAATATAAGTAGAATATTGCAAGTATAAATATTGTGTACGACGAAAAGTAGACTGTATTCTGTAGTATCCAAAACCTACAAAAAAAAAATCTTGAAACAGAGTCAAGGAATGTTGTAAATGCCATCGCGAGTTACATACGACATACGGTAGTAACTGTAAAACATTTTAACCTTCGAGGTGGTAGAGCATAACATCCTTCATACAACTTTTCCTGCACTTCTACGGCCACGCTCGCCCGGGGAGGTAACACCACCCTTCACAGAGCCAGCATAAAATAAAGTATGCATGGCTCTTGGGGTTGCCGGATGGCCATTCCTACCCTTTTCTTTTCCCACTCCTTTCCCCATTAAATCCTTAATATATTCCTATCCCATCCTACCCTTTACCCTGTTTATCCAATTTCCAAGTCTGACAATGCACACGCAACACTTTGGATGTTGCGTGTGTCTATGGTCGATGGAATCGCTTAACATCACGTAAACCATCTACTTGCTTGTTAACCTTTCTCTATAAAAAAATGAAATAAAAAGTCCCAAACTCAAACGACTCAACGAGCTCAAAATAAATTAATGTATTTAAGTAAGAAAAAAGAAAAAATGTTTCTACTATAACATTAATGATACAAATATATATTAACGACCAACTATAATTTAATGAATGAAGTAAGACCGCGGATGAACTTATTCTCTTAAGGGCAATTTACTTTTAAATGTGCAGGCTTTAATATAAAATGTACATTAAAGAAACGTTGTTTGGAACTCATTGCAACGGTTGGAAACTTCCGCTTTACTTCTAGTAAATTGACTTTGCTTAGAAAAGAAATGTGTTTCAAACCAAAGTTAAAGGTGGAGAAAAATGTCTTAGATATAACAACATCACACTTAATTAAATCTGAATGAAATTTGTCACATTTTATTTTCGATATTAAATATCCGTCGTTTCGAACCCTTTACATGGTGTTCAAGGTCACGGGGCAGACATTCAGTCAGAGAACTTCTCGTTTTCATTCTTGATACATGTTAAAGTAATTTTCCTAATTACTATTTTTGATTCGTTCTATGCGTATATAAAATGCACAAATCGACACCCCAAGACTGACATCTTTTTCGTTGATATCTTGGCGCAGACATATAAAACAGCCGACCTCACATAACGTAGGAATGTGCAAAGAAAAAGAAGAAGGTCCTTTCTATGCGAAAGCTCTGATACTGTCTTAAGGACTTACAAGTTTTTTCCACAGATTAAATTTTCTTTCATATGGGATCCTAAGCTTAGTGGCAGCGTTCCAGAATCATATAATCCGTAATGATGGGCCAGTTCCAGTTGAGATGCTTTTAACACTGCAAAATAACGGTTTATGAAAATTTTAACAGGTAACATTATCACACAGTACGCTATTCTCCTAATTTGAAATAGTCTTTGATCAAGAATAAATTGTACCAGCACACTGCGAATACTGAATCGGACGTATTACATAATTTAAATTGTTAAAATTCAACTAACCAGTCTTCAACACCTGGCCGCAAGCCAATTTTGAAAGTTCTGTAATCTTGTTGGGAAACGTTCTGAATGACTATGTACTGTAGCCCTCGAGCTAAGATCTTTGAAAGTTTTAAACTAGGAAATATTTTTCATGAAATATAATAAACATCATACAAAATTTGTTAGTGGACAAAGATATTTGATACGGTGTACTTTCAACCGAAGTTATTTCAAGTTTTAATCAAAGGGATAAACCAGAGCCGTTATCATGCATTTGAAAGTATAGGCAAACATCACTGATCTTTGATCGCACTCGTCGTTTGAGTTCTCTGAGTATCAAAACGGTCTTAAGATGTCTTACGGTACGTTCTTAACTGCTTCTTCGGAGTTTAAACAAATACCTTTTTCGGGATTTTCACGTCACCAATTTCTCATATTTGCTTTCGCTTCTCGAGTTTGATCCATCTCGAATCAATGCACCCCCTTGAGTGTGTTTGTATGAGGTTCTAAATCCCTCGTCAAGCGGAAAAGAAGTCATTTCCGTTCGCATTTTAACAAAAGGGTATTCCACACTGATTAGGCTTCCCGCCGGAATCCCTCGAGTTTACATAGTTATAGTGTTCTCTAGGGCACTAACTTATCTAATTATGAACGGATTTAGATCATATTTTTATAAAGATAATACCTTAAAGATGCTCCTATATCAGTTATATAAGAGTAAAAAGATCGTATGGAGCTGTGTCGAGGTATACAGCCATCAGTTACCATGAAACGTCTGTGCCTGTTTTTCATCTCGGTAAAATTCATACAATATTGAAACGCGCGACTGGATCGCCGGATTTTCACGTTCTTTAAGAACTATAATCCACCTTCAAGAACAATCTATTTCTGAAGCATGACGGTACGGCCAGGCTTATCCTCGAATTTTCTATAAAATTCAACTTATATCCAACTATTAATTGAATCAGGTTATTAATATTAATCGTATGTAAAGGGTAACAAACGCGATTTTATGACACTGTTTTCATGTTAATCTGTCAATTACTAAGTATAAATAAAGTCCGTTTAAGCGCCAATTTTTAGCTCAAACTGTTTTCCAGTCGATAGATATAGTCCTTTTCACTATTCAGTACTTATTTTTTCGTTTTTATTAGACACTTGATTTTTACACAAATGTATGTAGGATACGTAATGAAACAACTCAAACAGCAAATCAACAAACTGCAGACCATGACGGTTGGTGTTGGACGGACGGTATTGTGCAAACAAACAACAAACAAACACATACAAACGTTTTTTTGTAAATAAAGTGATGTAGTTCAATCGTAATTCTCATAACATATGAAAAAGTTACATTATTTTTGTAATTCCTTTAAATTTTATATATTTTTTTGTATATAAACATAAAATAATATTCTTTACAAATATATAATTGTAAAGAAAATTACTATATGTTTTGGAACAATTATTTGTATGTCCTACAGCTTATTGTTTCGGGGATTGATGTTTATGTATGTGGAATTTATGTTACTAAAACGCTCTTGCAACACAATCTTATAAGGCTGCGATTTTTTAAAAAGAAAAGAAAAAAGTAAGATTTGGCTGGTGCGAGTTAATTATCTGTGGACTAGGTGAACTTGAGGCGGTAGAAATATAGGCCTCCGCTATTAGTCCGTCAACGGATTGCATCTCATGATTCGTAATAGGAAAGTTAAAATTTTCAGAAAATGTATATTTCTGTTGCTAAGACAACAAAAAATACAAATAAAAAAACTAAAGCGGCTCCACTACTAAAAACCTGTTTTCTATTTTGCTGAACCGTTACAAGTAGATATATTCATAAAATGTGTATATTTCTATTGCTGCTATAGCAATAAATAATGAAAACAAACAATAAATAATAAAAAATTGAATAAAAAGTTGTTAGTGTTAAATTTTATAATGTACGGTGATGTTGAACCCTTTGTATGTGAATCTGGCCGGTTGTTTAATTCATTATAAAATATCACCCAAGTTACCAAAGATTAGAAAAGTATATTTGCTTATGTTAATGTTTATTTCTATTTTACAGTACTTTAACTCGTTTGTTACTTAAATTTATACACTTAACATATTTTCCGTTATTTATCGATTTCTTTATTTATTATCAACTCTTTTGTCTTTTGAACTTGTCCATATGGGTAATAATAAGAGTTTTGGTTTATGGTAGAAAATGTTAAAGTAGTTCAAATGTCTGTACTCGTCTATGATGCTCGCTAGGCCTTAATACCGCGCAATATTTATTTCACATGATGCACCTCTGCAATCAGGTGTTGTCATGAATACATCATGCTTTCTGAAAAGAAACATTTACTCACGGTAGCTAAACAGTTAAGGATGCTGGCAATGACAATCGTTGCATAAATGTCATTACACGAATATATTATTTACTATTTATATTTATTTATACTTTATTTATACTTACATGATTAAGATGTGGAATTCGGTTCCACATAACATATGTACGTGCCGGTTCATCTATTAAAATATTTAGCAGAAAAGTGAAATACCAGTATTATCTCCTTAGGTATTGAATTTCATCTGTACTAATGTATATATATATATACATTTTTATAGGAAAAGTTGGCAAGCGAGCAGACGGTTCAATTGATGTTAAGTAATCCCGTTGCCCATGGACACATACAACGTTCAAAGAGTTGCGTGTACGTTGCCAGCCTTGGAAATTGGATAAAATAGGTTAAAGGGTAGGATGGGAGAGAATTATACAAAGGATTTGATGGGGAATGGAGTGGAAAAAGAAAAGGGTAGGAACGGCCATCCGTCAACCCTATAAGCCATGCATACTTTATTTTATGCTGGCTCTGTGAAGGGCGGTGATACCTCACCGGTGACTGTACAATAAGACAGAGACCTTAATATTAATCTACCGTCCTTTTATATCACTCAGTAACAAATCGCTGTGTTGCTTTATAAAAAAATATGATACAATGACTTTCGATTCAAATATTATTGTTAACAACAAAAATATCTTAAATAATATAGGAGTATACTATTGGATTGGCAACTAAGTGATAACGGATTTTGTCGATAGATGGACTTTACACTTGTTAACAACAGCTGGCAACACCATATCGGATGTGGTATACACAGCTCTTTTATACTTATATATTTCTAACTATAACTTTTCTATAACACTCTTATATTATTTAAGATATTTTTTAATATTAACAATAATATTTGAACCGATAAAAGTATTCATGGTATAATAATTTTTCATAAAGATACACAGAGACTTCTTACTGAGTGATATAATAGGACGGTAGATGAAATAGAAAGGCTCTCTCTCATTGAACAGTCGCCATGTAGTGATGCTGCCGGAATATATAGACTTTATACTATTGTGCAAGTGTTTTAACTAGCCACTTCAACTTCTGATCGTAACATACGCGATACCGATTGTGTGCAAATGTTTTAATGATTTATCTAAAATAATGGCAATAATATAGTACGTACAAAATTTTTTACATTTTTTTTCTCAATAAGTATTTTTTTTTCATATCTTGCTTGAGACGGGGTTTACAAATTATAAACTTTTTTGCTTTATACGTATCTTATCAATTATTATTCCTTAAAAATTAAAAGTTTTTTTGCAAGCAAAAACCTCACATTAAATGTCAATATGGGCGATATTGACATTTAATGTGACGTTACAACAGTACTGCCAATATAGCAAAACGATATATTGTATGACAGACAATTTTTTTAATAATGACATATTTCTTAGTGTGGTCCGTCAGAAGACCCGCTCGTCGCCCCGTCCTCCTACGCGAACTTCTGGCTCTTTGCTTTTAAATTACCCTTTAAGGGTAGGGCAAACACTCCACAGAGTTGGAGTGCTCAGACAGTATATCTGTGACATACTCGACGTGTGCAAACCAACAATTTTGCAATTTTTTAACAGTCACTAGTAGAATTTTGATTGAGCATGAGTCCAGGCGCTCGCTGTTTATTCAGTTTGCTCTAGGAGAACCTGAGCTCAAACACCGATGCCGGCTCCTATGAAATTGTTAAAAGTTCGAGGTGGTAGAGCAAAACATCCTTCACACAGCTTTTGCTGCACTTTTACGGCCGTGCTCGCCCGGGTAGGTACCACCACCCTTCAAAGATCTAGCATAAAATAAAGTATGCATGGCTCTTATAGTTGCCGGTTGGCCATTCCTACCCTCTTCTTTTCCCACTCTTTTCCCTATCAAATCCCTAATATAATCCTAACCTATCCTACCCTTTAACCTGTTTTATCCAATTTCTAAGGCTGGCAACACACACACAACTCTTCAAATGTTGTGTGTGTTTATGGGCGACGGGATCACTTAACATCAGGCGAACCGTCTGCTCGCTTGCCAACCTATCTTATAACAAATCATTCAATTTGTGACAATGTTAAAAATTACTCGAGAGTAACTTTTTTCTGCGTCTTATTTTTATTTATTATACTCTACGAAGTAACAACTTTACGAGGGCGGCACTGAAAATTTCGGGAATCAAGGAAGTGACACAACATTACTA
>DWHK01000712.1:0-12892 GCA_018247855.1 Graphium androcles
TAATAATATATTATGAGCATAACGATTGTTATGACCACCATAACAAATTGGATTGTCATGGATACAAGTGTATTACAGTACATATTCTAACATTACATAAATAAGGATAACATGGGCAAAAACTCGAAGTATGAGAAAATTTACGAAATATCTACCCGTGCGAATGTTTTGACACCAAACAAATTGGTTAACATGGTAAAAAGTTAAGAAATGTATTATTTTTATGAAATATAACCTGCGTTTGCGGAATCATTTGATTTTTTATACTTTTGGCATTAGATTAGTTACTGTAGAGACTTTACGAAGTTTTACAATTTACGATGAAAGAAGTCTAATTTACGAAAGAACTATGGGGCTAGTGATATTTTCGGATTTTATTATTATTTTAATTCATAATAATATATTGCTATAGTTGTGAAAGGTCAGAGTCAATGTTTAGTTCATAAAGATCACCAAAAATAAGTATGTGCAAAAATTATCTTAGGTAACAATATATGTATGCATAATCACAATTAAATCTAAAAAAAAATCAATTTGTTATGTATTTAAGTAACTAAATCCGTTAAAATTAATAGGTAGATTATGTCTTCTATCAAAGATAGTCTTATTACTGTTAATACGAGTTATATTTTTTTATGAAACTATTATGTTTTCTAGTTTGTAATAAAGCAATAATATTTTAGAATAAAATCTAATATTATTTCATAAGCATAGAAATAATGATTAAAGATGATTACCCATGATTTCAAAAACGATATCAAAAATTAATCATATATGATGTTTTTGTAAGAATTTGGCGCATCTTACGTAATTTAATTTTTGTAACCTAACAAAACATTTGCTTCATCTATGACAAATGAGGTATAATTTGTTTAACCTCGCTTTGGCTATTTTTATTCGCTTTGCTGATTAAAAGAATGAATTTGTATTAGGCACAAATATAAATAAAATAACGTTAAGTAGGTCATATACGTATAAAATTAAGTAATATTTTACATGTAAAATATATATTTTTATATCTAATAAAGGTTTTTTGACGCGATTATTATGTTTTCAGAAAAATAATATCTTACTCATTAGATTCGATGGCGATGGCTATTTGAATTCGAACCTTCAACTACGATTGCAAGATGACGTATCAAACTGTCAAATACCGCTGTCTTAAGAAAAAATCTGTTCAAATTCAAATTTTGCTATATGGAGTCTATACATATAATAAAATTGTAACTTGTCGATGTCTGTACAAATACGATATTAAAAAAAATAATATAAGATGTGTTTATATCATCGATAGAAGCCGAAACTATTTTTTTTATAAATTTTGTCTCTCTTTGTGTATGTTTGTACGCGCATCATACAAAAACTACTGCATAAAATTGGATGCGATTATTGACGAATGCGTTGTGTTGGTGCAGGTTCAACTTAAAATCTGGTATATGCTTCATATTGATACGCCGCTTAGAAGCCGATATAAGTGAAACTGGGTTTTAGATATAGATATCATAGGAATGTCTATCTTACCCTTTTAAAACCGCGAGTAAAACCAGAGGGAAAAACAGCTAGTAGCAAATGGAGTAAGTTAACTACCAGAATTTTCTAGAAATTCTAATTAAACGTCAAGTATTGTTTAAATATAGACTAGAGAAAGACGAATTAGCCACGAATCCTACGTAAGTGATTATAGGATTCAATCGACATATGAGTCACCCAATTCTCGTTTTCCTTCAGTTCTTTCATTGTAAATTATTGCGATGCTGAGTCACCGTAGCTCTATACTTTACAATCGAAATATCACTCGCACAGTCTAGACCTCGGCTTTGAATCACCAATATTTATAAACATACTATTTTTTCAACAATATTCTAAGCTTGAAAGTAATACGAGTAGTACCGCACAACAGCATTCAGTTTTATAACCTGACTAGTCTGCCAGGCTCTTAAGGCTCATAGGTTGATGATAGACTAAACGATTCCTCATTAATATTTCCAACATATACAAAAAAGTTTTTATGAATCCATGAACACACACACGAAAAAGCATGACTCATTGTCACGTTCCGACTGAGCCGAGAGTGCAAGCGAGAGCGCGGAACAAGCAATAGAGAGGCACGATCGGCCTTAGCGTTCGGCTTCTGATGCATATACTCTTCCACTCCATTGATTCATGCGTCCGAGTAGAAGAGAGACAGCTTATGAAGTTGTCACGTAAAATTATCGTCTGTAAACCGACTTTACAGACAAACAATTTTTTTGTTGTACAAGTGTATTTATACACTATTAATAATATTTTTTTAGAGTTATTATACATATTAGTATTCATTTGATAACGGCAGCCACAAAACTTACGACTTAAATATAAAATTACTACACAAATGGACGCCATATAAATGTTTACTCTGTCTTAGATATTTAAAAAAAATCCTTCATAAATTCAAGTAGTCCTTATATGTCAGTGTGTATACTTCATCAAAGCGTGTTCAAAATAACTCGTTGCGAAAAGTTCATTCTTAAGAGTTTATTTTTCAATGTTCAACTGACATATTACAAACTATATTCAGATTGATTTATTTCACAATTACGTACGTGAATAAAGTATTCTGTGAGACATTTATTCGTACTGTTTTAAGTTTTTAAACGTCGAACGCCAATAACATAGTTGATTAACTAGGGACCTGTGACGACTTTATGCGGCCAGCTACGTGTATGGTAATAAATATCTTTTTAAAGCAAAACATAGATAAATTTTAGACTATAACTAACCCAGTTTATACCTTTTCTTATAAATATCTTTGATAATACAATACGACAGGTGTACTATAGCTCTTTAATAGGACCGTTAAGAACATTCCTATTTTAGTGTCGTCGCGGAGTCGTACAGGTAGTAAAGGACTGTATCTCACTCAGATAATGCACGAACGCATAAGTAACAAACACACAAAAATTTATATATGAAGCACTAATCCTATTTTCTATAGTTTAATCGCAGAAATCTCTCGCTCGCTGTTAAGCTGTGCAGTAGCTGCTTCAATTTTAAATGTCAGATCTTGTATTCAATGGTCTGTGGTTATCCACTTGTGTTAGATGGGTGCTATAATATTACAGCATCGGAATATGTGTGTCAGTGCGAACAAGAGCGACCGCTAGTAATTTCTTTATTAGATTATAGATGGCCTGGTGTTAAGTAAACATGAAATATCGATTTCACGACCGCCTATCGACCTGAATTCGTCTAAAATTGTAGATTATTAATAAATTCAAGTGTACTATTAAGCCGCGGTAAACGACGTGGTACTATATAGTTGATAGTTTAACAAAAACCCGACTGCGAAGGTCTTGCCCAAGGCAGTTAATGTACGTAGTAGCTCGTTATGCTGGTGTGAGGTTAATAACTGTTATTTGTGTTCTAAACGTAACCATTGCACCTGGTTTAACTAAACGCCTTGACAACTTAAACCCACCTATGCAGTCTCTAATTAACTAGTATTTTGCCGCGAACTTGGACCTCGCGATTATTTAATTTCTTGAAAATTTTTCACATTGAAAGAACTTAAAAATTGTACAAATATCACCTACATTTATTCCAAATTGCGTTTAATTTGGTGCACTGGTTCACTTGGCCCGCACGGTCAATTATACAAAATTTTTATGCCCTTTTGTTGATTATCTATATACCGCATTGTAATAATAAAAACTAAATTAATTGGCGAACTTAGGTCACATTTCGTTAAGGAAATGACAGGGTATTTAATGGAATAGTGTCTATATCTTTTAAACTGGTATATTATTTAATAGCACTTAATTACATTGAACTTTACCAAGGTGAGACGTCATAGAATCTAAGTCATAATCTAAATCTAAATCTTTCTTAACTATCTTAGTTCAAAATTAAACAGTCTGTCGCCATATTAATTGATTTCTTTTGTTGATTGATGTTTTGAAAATATGCTCAATTAAACAATACCATATGTTATTACGAAGTAAATCATTAATGTAAGTATTAAAAAAATATGCAAGCTATTACGAATCCGCTCGGCCGTCCTACTTAACCGATTTACTTATTTTTATTACGACTGAAAAGTATCGATGCACAAAAATTTTATTAAACATTAGCAAGTACTTAAATTTTACCTTTCTTAAGTTATACTGAAACGCAATTTTCTCTGGGATATTTTTTCGTATGAACACATATAAATTACTTTCTGTCTCTTTACCTCCGGATCATTGGTTATAACGAGTTATTTCATTTGAGCTTCAGCTCAATTGTTTGAATTGTAGCTAAGCCAAGCGTCTTCTTCTTCCTAGCCTTATTCCCAAATTACTTGGAGTTGGCTTCTAATCCAACCACATATTACATGAATATCAGTTTTTACACAGAGCGACTGGCATCTAACCTCCGCTACTCAAAGGAATAAACTGAATTCCAAGGATGGATTAGTTGTCCAGATATTTGAAGGCACTGACATCCTTTAACGACTTTTCACATGTCTATTCGACGCCTGGATCATCTTAATTTTCAGACAATCGGGTTGTCGGCTCGAATTGCCCTAACCTAACTAAGAAACAATAACACAAACCCCCCGCGGGATTCAAACCCGGCCTGCGGTTTGTAAAACAAGGGCCTATACCACTACGCCACGGAGGCAGTCTGCGAAGCTAGGCGTATATGATTTAATGTTATGAATGATTAACGGATACTTACAGGTATTTGGTAGAAAGAGCCATTGTTGACTGTTGGGTAAGATGTCAGTGGTACGACTGGAACGGACCCGTTGCGTAAGAGGATGGGCCCTTGTAACGGCGTCACAGCGGGCTGTGCGGGATCTGTAATCGAAGAATGAATGAATGAGTATCGTTGAATGATTGAGCACGTTACTATTATAATTTTGAAGGCCATTGAATGTAAGTAGTTGTATTTCACGTCTTTGAGTTTTAGATACTTTAGACTGTCGTTTCTCAACCGGTGGGTCACATTTGTTATTAAAGGGGGTCACAGTCTGTTAAAAAATACTTTGTTACCAAAAATAGTTATTGAACGTATGAATAAACAATTAAAATATTATTATAATTTTATAATACGGGGTCGGGAGACTTTTTATTTAAATTTTGGGCTTTTTTCTGGGTCGCGACATAAAAAAGGCTGAGAATCGCTTTAGGCCATTCAGAGTCAAAATGACTTCCTTAACTTATCCTTGTTTCTAGCCTGGAGACGTTTTTCAACTATCCAGTGATATTTCATTTACTTTTTTACAACTGCCTGAGCTGGGATAAGCCCGAACAAACACAAACTTTTTTGATGACCGGATGGCGCAGTGGCTAAAACGTTAGCTGCGGCGTCGCAGGTCGTTAGTTCGATTCCCACGCGGGGCAAATATTTGTATGACCTACAAATACTTGTTTCAGATCTGGGTGTTTGTGTCTGTGCAATATATATTTGTAAAACGCCCTTGTAACACAATCCTAGAGCTTATAATAAGGGCAACGTTTTTTAAAAAAATAAAAGACAAAAAAATTGTGTTTTAAAATGATTTGTTTATTGAGCATTTGAAGAGGCGTGGAAATTGAAGGCAGTACTGTACTGCTTTTTTTTTCAGTTTCTAATTTAATAAATTGTGTTATATAGAATAGCATATATCGGAGGTAGTGGGTTCGAATCCCGCGGCGGGACAATAACTTTGTGTTGTTGTTTCTTAGTTGGGTTAGGGTAATACGGGCTGATCACCCGATTGCCTGAAAAGTAAGATAATCCATGCGTTGGATGGGCATGTACAAAGTCGGTCCCGATTGTCAGGAACACCTTTGACAATCTTTGAAGGATGTCAGTGCCTTCAAATATCCATCCTTCGAATTCAGTTTATCCCTTTGGATTGCGGAGGTCAGATGCTAGTCGCTCTGTGTAAAAACTGATATTCAGGTAAAATTTGGTTGGATTAGAAGCTGACCCCAAGTAATTTGGGAATAAGGCTAGGAGGAAAAAGAAGAATAGCATATATAGATTTTAAATGACTTTTTAATGCAGTAGTCGTACCTACTTTTTGAGTATGTCTTCTCACAAAGTTTACTTTTTCAATGAGGTTTGACACTTGTTTTTGACTTCATTATTAAATTCAATAAAAAATTCTTAAGTCTAATGAAACACTATCGCTGAGTAAAATTTCTAAAAGTTTAATCAAAGCGCACACGTGCAACACAAATGAACCGATCCGAATCCGAAATAAGCAAACGAATAGACAAAACAGAAGGAAGGAGACCTTCGATTAAAATATCCGGTTCAATATAACCGGAGCCGAAGTCGAAATCAGAGGTATAATATCAATCGGAAGTTCCGACCTATCGGAATCGGAATCGAACCTCCGTAACATCCCTAGTACAAACATTGAGGCGCGAAATATTATCGTCGAGCCAGTATCGCCACTTAGCAACCATGCAATGTTGGTTTGCGAAATTAGTTACAAGCGTCTGAGAATATTGCCGAAAAAGCTCATCTCAATTCTTTTCCTATATCTCTTGATGACATTAATTTCGAAAATAATGACGTTAATCACATGGTAATTAGATTATTTGACACCTTTGCCCCATTAAAAACAGCATTCGTTAAAAAACAATCACAACCGTGGATTACACCTACAATAAATTTCATGATGAAATTACGTAATGAAGCGGATGCGAGATACCTTCGATCAAAGTCAAACACGCATAAAGTTTATTACAAAGACTTAAAATCGCTCGTTTCTCAGACAATTCATTTAGAAAAGAAAAGTTTTTTTTAATCATGACAAAACAATACCATTAAATATCCAAAATTTTTATGGAAAAATTTAAAAACTAGCGTATTACCCCCAAAGAACGACATTATTCTACCGTTACACTTTGACGACTCGGGTAAAATAAACAGCCATTTTTTAAATGTACCTGGTAGTTCTCAGGTCTCAGGTTTGATAACAAAACAGTTTCAAAGCTCTCAGTATAAATCTGACATTAACTTTTGTTTTAAACTAGTGGATCAGATCTTTGTATCTAAGGTAATAAGTAAATTAAAGTCAAACACAGAAGACATTGACGGAATCTCTCTCAAGATGTTACGTATGGCTTTGCCTCAAACTCTTGAAGCGATAACAGCAATAACAAACGCTTCACTCTTAACATCATCTTACCCTGACATTTGAAAAAAACCGTTGTGAAACCGTTGCCCAAAATTTACAATCCTTAGGAACTGAAAGATCTTCGGCCAATCAGCAATCTACCGTGTAAAATAATCGAAAAAGTTGTATGGCTCCTAATGGTAGAGTACCTAGAGGAGAATAATATTTTGTCGGAATAGTCCGGTTTCCGGAGAAATCATAGTACAACCACTGCTCTGTTACACGTGACTGATTACATTCTCTCTGCTCAGGACAAAGGAATGTGTACTCTTCTGGTGCTTTTAGATTTTTCAAGGGCATTTGATACTTTAAATATTCCATTGTTGTTATCCAAAATACATTACTATGGGTTTGGCGACGATACAGTTAAATGGTTTAAAAGTTATTTTACAAATCATAGCCAATTTGTTGAAATAATGGTTAATAATAACGACTTACCTCTGCGATCGGAGCTTTTTCCTGATCAGGGGATCGCCCCAAGGGGCAATTTTACCGCATTTATTGTTCATCCTTTACACTAGTGACGTAACCAAATGTATTCATCTACAATGATGTTTCATTTATACGCAGATGACCTTTAAATTGATGTAACATTCAAGACGGAAGAACTAGATACTGCCATGCAAGCCCTAAATGCAGATCTTAATAGAATATGTCAATGGTCATCGGATGTTTAGTACACAATCCCAACAAATCAAAATACATAGTTTTTGGTTCAAAATCAAATGTTAGTAAGCTCCCAAATTACTGTGATTGAGGTTGGGATCAGCTCCGGTTATACGGGTTTTTGAAGCCCGTAATTTAGGGTTAGAGTTTGATTCAGAGCTACGTTTTGAAAATTACGTAGCAAAAACAGTACGAAGCTGTTTCTATAAACTAAACATTTTATATAAAATACGTCAATCCATTAGTGTTAATATGCGTAAGCAACTTGTTGAATCCTTAGTTTTATCCAAATTGAATTACGCCGACATAATTTATGGACCTCGGTTATATGCGCGAACAGAGCGGTTAATTCAACGTGTGCAAAATGCATGTGCACGTTTTTGCTTTACTGTACCACCTCGTAGCCATATATTATAAAAATCAATGAAAATAATATTATAAAAATGAAACACCGTAAGCAACTACATCTTGCGTGTCTTCTATTCGACATAATAAAACATCGTACGTCTCGATACCTCGAGCGAAGGTTAGAATGGGTAGGTGCAGGAAGGAGGCGCGAGGCACGCCAATGCTGTCAGCAACTCGAAATCCAAAGACATAGTTCTGCAACATTTCGTGGTAGTTTCCGATACGCGGCAGCCAAGTGTTGGAATAATACCCCACCACCAATTAGAGTTTTGAATGCTAAAAGTTCGTTTACACAAAAGTTCAAGCTTTTCTTATTCGAAACACAAAAGCATGATTTATAAGCCTGTCGCATTGTAATGTATAATATAATCTTTGTATTTTAAAACAGTTTTAATAAAATATGTATGTTTTATAACCTGTATGTTTAATAATCTTTGCTATACAGTGTGGATTTTTTATCTCTGTTCTTTTTTAATTATTATTTTGTATATGTGTGAATGTCATGAACTTATTAGTGTATTTTATTTAATTTGTACGGAAGTCCGTCAAGGTGTCAGCAGAATACCAGCGTTGGCTGTAGCCAACACGATGCTGAGCTGAAGCATCTCAATGTTTTAGAAATATTAGTTAGAGTTTAAGTTGCTCTTTTAATGTAGTGTATAATTGTAACGTTAGTTATCTTTTGAGGTGCGTAAGCATAATTTTTTTTTAAATATTATTTGTTATCTGATGGATCGATTAAATGAGTTTATTATTATTATTATTTTATCAACATTGATTTGTTCTCGGCCTTTTTATAGGTCGGTTTTACTAGATCAAGTACGGGCCAAGCAATGCCAAGTATCCTGATCCAGGTGTATTGGTTATGATTTATGTGTTTCTGTGTGTTATATGGGTGTGAGTGTTTTGGGTATTTTCAAGACTAAGTGTGGTTCTGTTCAAAAATGCGTCTATTACAATTGACTTTTGTAGAGGCATGTAAGGGTTTTTGGGGAGATCAAGTGATTTTAAGGCAACATCAAGAGTTTATGGAATGACGCCGGTAGACGAAATAATTATAGGGATGATCTTAACTGTATCTTTGTGCCACATTTGTTTGATTTTGTCTGCCAACTGGATGTATTTTTGGATCTTTTCTGTGTGTTTCTATTTTAGGTTGTGTGTGTTTGGGACTGCAATGTCTATTAAGTACGTGGTTTTTTGGGATTTCAATGTAAGTGTTATATCTGGTCAATTAGCAGGAATGGTACGGTCAGTTATAATGTCTCGGTCCCAGTATAGTTTTGCAGAGGTATTTTCTAAAACGCTTTTAGGTTGGTATTCATAGTAGGGGGTGTGTGTGTGTCTATAAGTTTGTATTTTAGTGCAAGAAGTTGATGAATGTGCTTGGATATGTTGTTGTGACAACGGGTATATTCTTTGTTGGCCAAGACGCCACATCCGCCGGTGATATGTTCTATCGTTTCGGTGGTCTGGTGGCATAATCTACATTTATCTGTTTCTATAGTTTTTTTAAGTATAAATTTTAAATAATTGCGCGTTTTAATAATTTGGTCTTAAATAGCTACAAGAAAACCTTCCGTTTCTTCAAATATATTTCCCTGGGTAAGCCAAGTGCATGATGCGGTTCGGTCTATGTGCTGTTGTTCCAGCTGGTGTGGATATCTGCCATGGAGTGCTTTCCTTTCCAGTTAACTATCTTGTGTTCGTCTGTCAAAATTTTAAGTTTTGGGTTGTATTCATTGTTGTTTAGTTGCAAGGGTGTCCCAGGATTTGAAATATTTGCTATGGCTCTGTGTACTATCGTAAGCTTTAGTAAGAAAGTATGATCGTAAGTTATCAATTTGTTTATAGTGCAGGTTTTTTATGTCTATGAAACCACAACCTCCTAATTTTCGTTGTAGCGTGAATCTTTCGGCTGAGTGAATATGATGGATGTTATGTTTGTAGCTTGTTGTCCTTGTTATAGTGTTAAGAGCTTCCAGCTCGGTATCTGACCATTTTATGATTCCGAAAGAATATGTTAATATTGGAATTGCGTAAGTATTTATGGCTTTTGTTTTGTTTGTTTGTTTGTTTTATTTATGCCGGAGAGTTGAGATTTCAATTTTCTAATAAGCCCCTGTTTGTATTTAGTTTTGAGTGTATTTTTTATTTCTTTGTGGTTTATTGAATTTGTTTGCTGGTATCCTAAATACTTATATGATTCTTTGGCTGCATACTGTTTATTATGCCTCCCTGTATTTCTAAATCAAATGAATCTGTTTGTTTGTGTTGGCCTTTAATAATGCTATTGACTTTACACTTATCGATTTCAAACGTCATTTTAATATCTGTACTAAATTTTTCGGTCAACTTCAGTAGGTGGTCCAATTGCTGCCTATTGTCAGCGTATATTTTAATGCCGTCCATGTACAGTAGATGTGATATTTTTATGTTGTCATCCCTGTCGATCCTATATCCAAACTTGGTGTTATTTAAAATTCTGGAAACGGGGTTTAAGGCTAGACAGAACCAGAGGGGGCTAACAGAGTCACCTTGAAAGATGCCACGTGCTATTTTAATTGATGGTGTAGATAATGTAGTAGAGTTGGTCCTTAGGTTTAGTTCTGTGGTCCAAGTACTCATTGCACGTTCTAAGAAGTAAATTAATCTACAGTCTACTTTGTAAACGTGAAGCACGTGTATTAGCCACGAATGTGCACACTATCGAACGCTTTTTGATAGTCAATGTAAGAGTAGAATATGTCTCGCCGTTTTCGTTTTACTTGGTTGTGTATTTCGGCATCGATAACAAGTTGCTCCTTGCACCCTCTGGAGCCTTTGCCGGAGCCTTTTTGTTCTTCCGGTATGATATAGTTGTGAGTTATGTGTGAGCTAAGTTGTGAGATGATGGATGTAAGTAATTTGTAAACAGTAGGAAGACAGGTGATCGGTCGGTATTTAGTGGGGTTAGTGGTGTCACTTTCCTTCGGCTTTAGATAAGTAATACCTTGTGTTAAAAAAGTAGGCATGCTTTGAGGATTTTGTATTATGTGGTTTAGTGCGCTTGCGAGGTAACTATGTGTGGCAGAGAAGTATTTGATCCAGTAATTTTGAATTTTATCAGGACCGGGAGATTTCCAAATAAGTGCTTTTTTATTGTTTGTGTAACATCATCTTTATCTTTTATTATTTCGGGCATTGCATCTATGTTTTCAACCTCTTTTTCCTCAACGTTGGCCCAAGGTGTGTGTTATGTCTGACGAGTTTTCACCATAATGTTTCCCAGTACATTTGAACGTTGCCTATGTCAGGGGGTTGAGTGATTTTAATATTGTCTACGTTAAAATTTTGGTAAAATAATTTCTGATTATTGGAGAATAAGTTATTGTTTTTCTTTCTTTGATTACTTATCCTTAGGCGACGAAGTCGCTTCGAGTAAGCTTGCAGTTTCTGTTTCAACTTATCTAATCGTTTAGCTAATTCATCCCTACTTACATTACCGGGGTTAATATTTTGTTGTTTTCTTTCTGATAATTTTCCATTCAGATATTGAGTAAGTTGTCCTATTTCTTTACGTAGCTTACTTATTTTGTCATCTATCCGTCTTTCCCACTCTGGTTTATTCTGGCTTAACGATTTATTGTTCTCATGGGCTATGCTGTTAAAAATGGATGGTTTTGTAGATTTGGTAACTAATGTTGTTACAGTTATAGCTGCATAGTAAATGATTTCATGTAGTTCTGCTAGAGTGGTTGTATCTTTAGTCTTAAACTGTTCTTCAATTATTGTGTTTACAGTATTTACTGCTTTAATTGCATGGCGTGTCGTTTTGAGTTTTGGTATTATTGGTCTAAGAGTCGGGTCTGTACCAGTGTATTTAATGACCATTTCTTTAAAAGTGTTTTCAATTTTAATAAAATCGATTGGATCTACATGTCTGATCACTACTTCGATGTCTTGTGATTTAGAATGTTCGATGGTTTCTAGATGCTGAGATGATTAATTATTTGTGTTTTGTGTGGAAAATGAAGTTTGTTGTGGTGTAGGTGTATAAGTGGACGTGTGTGAGAGAAATTGGAGGTTGTGAGTAGGGATGTCGTTTGTCATTGATTGCCTTCCTGTGTTATCATTACTGCTCTGATCAATTAGGTTATCTATTGTTGAATGTAGAAGCAAAACCGATTGTTTTATGCGTTTATATTATGCGTGCATGCGGTATTCACCCACACCTGAAAGAGATTATTACCTATAATAGAATTATTATTTTTATGTATGACTCTTATTTGATCTGCTAGACGTTGTTCTGATGTATGGCTTAATTCTGGGTATATTTCTAGAAACATTTTACGAAGTAAAGGACGATATGCCGTAAGATTTCTTTCGCAGATTGTGACTATGTAGTAGCAACGTAGGAGTTCTTTGTTAATTTCATCAGTCCACTTTATTCGTTGTCTACTTTTGCCAGTAAGAGTGGTTGCGGGAAGCATATCCTGCAAAACACTTCTTGTTGGTGGATTAGTGATAAGAGTTAATGGCTGTGTGTTGTTGTTTGGGCAATTGAGTGTATTAGTTGGAGATACGTGCAATGGATTGGTGATATCAGACATGGGCGCAGGTAAGATAGCATGAGCTTCCTGTGCAACATCTTCTAATATGGGTGATACGGTAGTGGAGCGTGAAGAAAATGTATGTTGT
>DWHK01000713.1:0-12890 GCA_018247855.1 Graphium androcles
ATTATAGTATACATAAATCAACTACAGATCGCAGGTGACCAAGTGTGAACCGTGAGCACGGGTGAAAACAGTTCTGTAGTTCAAAATCACTTTTAATTAGTAACAAACAGTTTTTGTGATCACAACAGTAACGTAAAGAAATATAACGGCAATGATATGAGCGATAGTACAAGTAATAAATAAATAAATTTTTATTCAAAAAAGACGCCCCATTGCTTTTGCTCGACACAACGTACTACAAGCGATATCAGCACTCGGTATGTTATATGTATACTCCAAGATTTGATCTTTCTCTTCTTAATATTCTTCGACCTTTTGGCAAGAGCCATCAAGCGCTCGAGCAAAACCCTTCAAGCAACCGCCTTCGAAAACCGTTTTGGGTTCGAGGCGATCTGTCGTATTTGTTATTTTATCGGTATTTTCAATATGTGTTACGCCAGAGATTACTTTAGATTTATTTACAGATGCACTTTCTATAGAGTTTCTTTTATTTTCCGGGCCATCTATAGGCGTAAGGCAATAGCCTTTCGCCGTCATCACCAAACCCTTGGGACAGCCAGAAGATTCTTCTTTTGGTTTCTTCACAGTCGCACTTTCTATGGCGTTCCTTTTGTTTTGCGTGTCATCTATTGGAGTAAGGCAAAAGCCATTTTCTGTCCTCACCAAACCTTTGGGGCAGCCGGAGGTTGCTTCAGGCTTATTCATCGCCACCTCCACTTGTGGTTTGTTTAAAGAGGCACTGTCTCCTACATTTCCATTGCTTTTCAGATCGTCTATCGTATAATTTTTTTTATCATTCGAACCTGGAAAGAAGACTCGGTCCGAACTCTTGCTACTTTTGATCGTCTCGACAAAATATCCCATATTATCACGCGTCACTGTGGTCATAGGTCCAGGGAAGACTACGTTAGAGTTTTCCGACACAATTGGTGCACCGAAAGGACTTATTGTTGTTATATCTCCACTAAACTGTGGATTTGGTGTAAATTTGTCTGCAGACACACCTTTAGCAGTTTCAGCTTTATTACCGTCCGTTGGAAATTTAACTACATCTACACTGGAACCATCGGCTTTATTATCCGTCGATGTTTTCTGATTTTCGTTGCCTATACCTGTTTGATAATTGACAACGAGGTTTATTTCCACTTTGACTTGTACTGGCGGTTTATCGGCAGTTTGTAATTTATCGTTGTTCGTCGCCTCCGATATAGTCACATCACTAGAGACGGATCTTGATATACTCTCAGCGTTATTAGATGCATTACTCTTTATGGTTACAATCGGTTTGTTTCCATTCGATAGCGTCGCTTCGGATACAGCGTTTTCTACTGCACTTGCGAGTTTGTTCATTTCACTCGCAGCGGTCTCTACCAAGTTCTTTATTGTTCCACATTGGATATTTGTTAAACACGCTAATACAATACTTATTATGAAGAGCTTCATTTCAGAGGTCAACAAGAGTCCAGGTTCGAGGAATAACTAACGAATGACCGAGGTCTTCGATAAGGAAATAATAACAAAAATACATTTATCTTCTTAAGAGAGGAAGCGTGGGATGTATGTACAGAGGTGAGCACTGCTTTAGTAAATTTTATTTATTTTATATTTTCATAGCAGATTTTGAAAATTAATTTCAAAAACATTTAGCTTTTTTTTATTTCATTACTTTTATTATTTATGTGGAAGTTATTAATACAAAATAATTTTTATAAAATGGTGAAATTAAACCCAATAGGTCGATTTACGGTCTAGAATTCTAGACATCAATGTAAAAGGAAGGAAAGAATTCTAGACATCGCTGAAGCTGAAGAATAATCTACAAATTTAAAATAAAGTAACATGTAGCTGAACATAAATTATGTACAGAAATGGAAAATAGTGATATATTGTTGTTAAGAATAATTGAATAGTAAAAAAGTAGTAAAATTAAAACGTATGTGTGCTTTTGTTTGCCAATATTTGTTTAAATAAATATGTTTGTTAATGTAACACGGACTACATTCGCGTTAGATCGTTATCAAATAATCGTTAAAGAGTTAAGAAGCAAGTAATTATTAATGAAAAATTGACATATACTAAAAATGTATCTGTATATCATAAGCGTGTAATAAAAATGGAGAGACGACAGTAAGAGAAAAGTAATGGAACACAAGAAAATTTTCCATCTGAAGTCGGTTTAAAAAGGAAAAAAAAATTCTAAGCTAACGACAATAATAGGAATTTAAAAAATCTACAAAATTTTAAATTAATATTCGGAAAAACAAAACAAACGTTTTATCCCCCGTTTCCTCTAAGTCACAATATGAACTCTTTTATGATAATGTATATTTATTTATGACCGTAAATTTTGTTTAAGTAATACAACTCATGATTAATATTAATTAAAATGAGTCATGACTGCATCTAATATTTTATCTAACATCTCCTATACCGGATTTACATAAATATATGTTAATTCTGTCGAGGCATTATTGTATGTTTTAATAATATTATATTATAAGCTATGGTATAAATGTTTTCGTTTAATTTATATACTAAATGCGAAGGTGAGTTTGTTTGTTTGTTATAACTTTACGATCTAACTAATCGACCAATCGTCATGAAAAGGATGATAGGGTGATTTATATCCAGAAACTTCTACGGTCATCCAGCATTAAAGCTTGGTCTACATGAATATTTTTAGGTGGTAGAGCATGACATCCATTCACAGCTCTTGCTGCACTTCTAAGGCCGTGTTCGCCCGGGGAAGTAAAGAATAAAATTAAGTACCCGGATGGCCATTCCTACCCTATTCTTTTCTCAATCCTTTCCCCTCCGAATCCTTAATATAATTCTGACCCATCCTACCGTACAACCTGTTTTATCCAATTTCCAAGGCTGACAACGCACACGCAATTCTTCGGATGTTGTGTGTCTCCATGGGCGACTGGATCATTTAACATCAGGTAAACTGTCTGCTCGCTTGCCAACCTTTTTCTATAAAAAAAAGTACGCATGACTTTCTGAGTTGCCAGATGACCATTCCTATCTATTTCCTCAATTTTTCCTTTCCATTCCTAACCTCAAAGATTTTGAGGGGAAAGGAGTGGTCTTTCCCCTCACCTACCTCACTACCTGTTCCAATTTACTACGCTGACAACGCACAGGAAAGGATGAAGGATTCCGGAAAATATCTTGTATAGAGTCTTATATATATTATGTCTTATGATATCTTGTATTGTGTGAAGAAGCTAAAGAGTTTGTTTCGTTCTTTTATTGTTTGAACGCCTCAGAGAACAATGGGTCAGTAAAGAAAACTTTATGAATTTAATATGCTGCGCTATCCCTGCGAACAGTGTTAGGTTATTTATTATCATTTTACGATTCTTAAGGTCCAAGCATTTATGTAAAGGAAACCGCAAGGAAATGCTAGTATGATCTCTAAAAGGTATTAAATCACCTGTCAAAATTAATCAGTGTAAGCGAGAGGAAATTTAATAATCCCCTTATAATTAAGAGGTTTGATCGTCTCGAAATTATGTAGACACGCTGTCAGGAGAAAAAAAAAGACATGGGTATATTTTATCCACAAAAATACCGTTTCCGAGAGAGAAAAAGTTTTTCTTAGACAGACATCTATCGATATAACTTGGCCTACAAACACGAATAAATTGTTATATAATGCCTGAAAGATAGATATAAAAAAGAACAAGGGAAAGAGGGAAGAAAATGTTACATCCCGAAACATCTTAATCTTAAGTAACAAATATTTACAAATAGATTAATTATATTAAAATTTAAAAGTTTGAACTAACCGACACAAAAAAATGTAAGAAGTAAAAAAAATCCGTAGCTATAACTAGTCAAGCCCTTTCATTTGATACACTCACGCACGCACGCACGCACGCACGTGCGTTTCGTTTAATTATTGGCACCGACCACAAATTGTTCCTACCCTCAGGGTTGCCTGGGAGAGAATACCTTAAGGCGTGTTAGTCAATCTTATTTTATAGTGAAACAATAAAGAATAAATAAAATGTAAATAGACAAAAATAAATAGATGACCGGTTGGCGCAGTGGCTAAGAAGTTAGCTGCGGCGTCACAGGTCGTGGGTTTGATTCCCACCCGGGGCAAATATTTGTATCACATACAAATAGTTGTTTCGGATCTGGGTGTTTGTATCTGTGTTATTTCTGTTTGTGAAACGCCCTTGTAACACAAGCCTAGACCTTATAACAAGGGCAGCGTTTTTTTAAGGAAAAAAATAAAATATACTTACAGTGTTAAATGTGTCCGTGACGGGGTCGAACGGTGATACCACTTGCTTGGGCATTTCCACGAACTGGTGAACGATGTTCAGAGGTCCGGTCAGGTCCTCGCCGGGACTCTGGAGAACTTTCTGGAAAAACACGAACAGCGTGGTTAGTCAACAAACACAACTGTATAATAATAATATCCTCCAGCCAGTTCCACCAGTTCACCAGCTGCCTATATTAGAGATCTCTGTTTGTATGAGACTGCCTCCGTGGCCTAGTGGTATAGGGCCTTGCTTTACAAACCAGAGGTCGTGCTCTAGAGCCCGCGGGGGGACAATGACTTTGTGTTGTTGTTTCTCAGTTGGGTTAGGGCAATGCGGGCTGATAACCCGATTGCCTGAAAATAGAGATGATCCATGCGGATGGGCATGTAAAAAGTCCTGCGCCTGATCTCTCTCCGGTCGTGTCAGATATCCGTCCCATCGGGTTATGAGAGTAAAGGAACAGAGAGTGCACCTGTGTCTGCGCGTACACTTGTGCACTACAATATGCCCTGCGCAGTTGGCTGATCTCTAAGAAGATCGACCACCGTGGCCGAAATTCGGTCAGCAGGACTTATTATTATTATATTAGAGATATTATAGAGCACAAGTGAATGCGCTGACACAGGTGCAATATTTATTTACTCTCACAGACCGATAGAATTCCGAAGCAACTGGTAAGAGAATTTACAATTCCAAACAAAAATCAAAATATTTAATTACCATAGCAGTGTCGAACATCTTGGTACCGATGATCCTGGTGCTGTCGAACATGTCCCTCCCTGGCCCCGAGGCGAAGCAGCGCTCCTTGTGCCCCTTGCACACCGCGTTCTGGTTGTCGCAGGGGAGGCCGCTGCGCTCACAACGCGGGCCCCGCGTGTTGGGGGACACGTCACCTAGATTTGTTGAGGCGAAGGCGCACACCACGCTGCCCTGTTAAATTTTAGACTATATAATGGTGCTGCCAAGGTAAATTAAGCGACGAAGTTAAGCTCAAAAGAAAAATGCATTATGTTAAATATAAGGTCTAAGTTTCCACATACTGAAAACTCTGCGCTAATGAGTTACGCATATGGACGTGCACGAATGCGTGGTTCACAAATTTGAGGATGTGTTACTACGGGCGATCGCGGATATATACGGACCGATGACTCGTCATAAATCGATTACAAGTCAATAGACTACCACACATTTGTGGCACAAGCTGTTTTGGAAGAATCTTTGCTAATGTCAGAGACCATTATTATAAATAGACTGGCAGTCTCCATACGAACAATCCCAACTAATAACTTATAATTAATAACTTAACCAGTCCAAGATGCCGCCAGGTGTTTAGGTTTACCAAAATTTTAACCACTAATAAATATTTCACCAAATTGTCTGAACTTTTTTGGTGATAGGGCATAACATCCTTTCACAGCTCTTGCTGCATTTCTAAGATCGCGCTTGCCTGCGGAAGTACCACCACACCACCGCCTTACAAAGTCAGCATAAAATAAAGCATGCATGACTTTTTGGGATGCCGGAAGGCTATTTATTATTAAGCTCTTCTTTCCTTCTCCTTATATCTTCTTTTCTTGGTTGGCAAGTGAGCAGACGGTTCACCTATTGATAAATGATCCCGTCGCCCATGAACATACACAATATCCGAAGAATTGCGTGTGCGTTGCCAGTCTTGGAAATTGGATAAAACAGGTTAAAGGATGAGTTAGGTTTATTTTATAGTGAAAGGAAAGGAAAAAAGAAGAGGGAAGGAATGGCCATCGGGCAACCTTAAGAGCCATGCATTGTTTATTTTATGCTGGCTCTGTGAAGGGCGGTGGTACCTCCCCGAGCGTTGCCGTAGAAATACAGCAAAAGCTGTATAAAGAATGTTATGCTCTACCACCTTAAAAATATAAAACTTTAATGTTTTTATCATACCTTGCCCGGTAACGTGTTATTTCCATTCAAAGCCTTCTCCATGAGTATGGAAGCGTATCCAACGTTATCAGAGGATATGAGGCGGTTGGTGTTGTTCATGCTGGTCGGATGGACAGCGAACCAGTTGATCACTCCGATCACTTTATTCTGCTGGCTGAGGAATCGCACCTGAGCCAGCGTCTTGTCCACGTCGTATTTGTATCTGGAATTCGAATATAGAATAAAAAAAATATCGTTATTTATCGAGCGAGCGAAGCAAGTGAGGTTTACAATTACACTTGGGGCTAAAATACATTTTATGTATGTATGTTCCACGATAACCCTCGAACCAATAGTCCAATTTAAATGAAATTTGGAAAATATGTAGGTAATATTAGTACAATTTTTAAGTTCGTTGGGAATCATAATCGGTTCAGTAGTTTAAGAGATATTGAAAAGAATGTAAAATAAAATAACCGGATTGTCCATTCGGATGTTTATTTGTTCTTGTTTAGTACGCTTACAAATTGTAACTATTCAACTGATTATCGTAAAATTTTATGCGCACGGTTTCTGGGATATATAAAAGGGCATAAGGTACTCCACATTCAAAAAATACTGTTTCCTAGGGAAAGAAAAATATGTACACGGTTGTCCGGAAGCTGTTCTGATATTGCTTGTACTCTTGATAACGTGTACGCGAAATTTCTTCATGATCGGTAGAGTAACTAAGACAAGAAAGCATCATAAATGGACAAATACAAAAAAATATTTCTACGTCTGGGAGCTCAGTAATGCACTCACAAAGTCGAGAACCAAACAAACAAATAAAACTAGTAGTTTGCTGCGAACTTGGAGCGCGCAGTTATTTAATTTATTGAAATTATTTCACATTTATCTAAATATCTCATAAACTACTGAACCCTCTGAAGCATATTGTTGCCCAACGAACTTAAAAATTGGACTAATATTCCGTACATATATTCAAAATTTCATTTTTATTGGAGCACTGGTTCGAGAGTTATCACGGAACATACATACCTAATATTACCTAGATAGACCTTACTCGCTTGGTAGTGCTTCGCTCGTTCGGTCAATTATAAACCTCACTCGATTCGCTCGGTTGGTCAATAAATTAAATTGAATTCTTCTAGATTTAAGGTCAAAGTCGAAATATTATTTTATAGCGTATTTGCGTGAGTTAATTTCTTTGTAAAAAAAGAAAATAGTAACAGCCTATTTTCAAATTCTCCCGCTGCTGGGCAAAGGCCTCCTCAAGACAGGGCCCCAGTGCGAAGTGGCGAACTTCACATATTAGATATGCAGGTTTCCTCACGATGTTTTCCTTCACCATCGAGCACGTGGTAAATCAGCACTTGAAATTGCAATTAAGGAAATGACAATTTCATTGGGGCCGGCACCGGGGTTTGAACTCAGGTTCGCCACGAGTATACAGAATTAAAGGCGAGCGCCCGGCTACTGAGCTACCACGGCTCCTTTTAATACGTATCCTCAGCAAATATTTGATTAATATTAAAATACTGTTTATAGCTGTTTGTTACGATTAGGATTAACATTCGAAAGTAAGTAATTCAATGCAATAATTAAGTCGTGAACCTCAAAACCAGAATGGGGTCAGAATGTCCTTGCTGCGGCAAAAGTGAACGCCTGTCCTTAGTCGTGTTACTTTGGGTACAGTCGGCAGCAAAAATTCTATTTTTACGCGACTACAAAAAGCAAAGGAGTGTTATGTTTTACTTCCTACTAACTGACTCAACACACGTCTTCGACTCAACAACAGAAATTACAAAATTCGAAATTTAAGATGCAGGACCACCTTAAATATTTATATTACATTAATAGAGACAAAAACTACCCTACCCTATACACAGTGGCCTAACTTCATTAAATTCGATAAAGTAGTTTCGGAGTTCCCCGCGAACAGACATTGTGACATAATTTTTATATATATCACTGATGTGTGTTTGTCTTTGTGACGCTTTAGAGACCAAACTCTTGACCCGATTATGAGAATTCATTATTCACAGCAACAACCAGAAGCAACATTAAGAAATGGAGAAATAATTAATTTGAAACATCTTTAATATACATTTTTGTTTTGCTTTAACCTAAACAGGTACAGTCAACATTAAAATCCTTTATTAAACAACTGTGGACATTAAGTCAAGCTTAATATAGTATAATTATTTTCACAGAAAATTAAAAAAATTACCGACTTCAACCGCCTCAAAAGTGGACTTTCGAAATGTATTTTCAACTTCAACTGCAACTATTTGATTAATAACTTAAAAATTACTAGTCAGATCTTATTGAAATATTTGATTACATAATTTTATTATTTAATCTTATTTAAATGGGACCACACGGGAAGCCCCGGCTTTCAAATAAAAAAAAAGAATCATAAAAATCGGTCGAAAGTTTCCTAATTAACAAACATAAAAAAAATACAGTCGAATTGAGAACCTCATCCTTTTTTGAAGTCGGTTATAAAGGCGCACATTCATACCTTGAAAGTAAAAGAAAATAATCCAACGTGTAGAGTTTTTACATAGGTTTTACGTATTTGTAGCGTTTGATAGTTAACTCTACAATACGTGGAGGCTGTGTAGAGATTATGTATTTACATATAGTTAACAAAGGAAGCTTACATCTGTTGGTAACAGAATAATTGGCTGTTACTAGACTATACATAACCTAATCCGGCCGAAGAATATATGAGGCGTTTAAAACGGTAAGCCCACTGTACTATTTCGTGTTGTGAAAATATTATTCATTGACGGGTACTAATCCTTTCTAAACGATGTTAGTTAGCACGTTCTGCTTTTATTTTAGTACAGATAAACATATATATATATATATTTTGTACATATAATTTTTTTTATTTAATAATAACAAAAATAACAACAAAGCAAAAGTCGTAGTAATAGTAACAAAAAAATTAATGTAATATGTATCAAGATAAAAAAGTCCGCACAAATCATTGTAGAAAATTACAATTTCTATTCAATATTATGTTTTATAGCAAAAATTTTCCATAATGCCGCTTTTAAATTCCTAAGCAATGAAGTCAAAAGTTCACGGCAAGCATGCATGTCGAAATGCAAACAAACATGATTCTTGTTCAATTCATATAGTGGTTTTGGTGTAATTATTTTGTTAACTGTGAATTTATTTTTGTTACTAAAATAACAGCAATATTTAACTAAGTGATAATTTTCACTATACACAATTTCTAAGAGAACATGTAAAAATAAACCGTGATAATATTCGTACAGTTGTTTAAAACTTTCACTAGACTTGCGCGAACTGCAAAGTGAACTCGAGTGTTTAAAAAACTCAAGTGACGTAATAAGTTAACCCGAGCGGCTCGAGCCGAAAGAATTCTACTCAAGTCGTATCACTCTCCTTATTTGTTGCGGTCTGGATATAAAATAACTTCATGTAAAGAGGTGGCGGAATGATGCAAAAACATTTGATTTGTAGTTCAAATGCATTACATAGCAGTGTGGATTTTTTGGATGGTACGGGCTGTAGATAATATAAAGAAGAAAATAAAATGCATTCTTTGTATTATTAATGTACGTAATATAATTAATGAATCAGTTTTGGGTAAATTGGGTAAATAATACAATCTTGATTGTGGTCAACACAATCATGATTATAGTCAACATAATTGTGATCATGATCGACACGATCATGATCGTGATCAACAAGAATGTATACAGTTATTTGCCCTGTTGACAATTCATTTAATTCTTTGAAACGTATTTGCTGTTTGATGTTGTAAGATTACTTAAACCATTGAGGTATTTATTTTCTGATTTCGTTATAACAATTCCTGGTATTACAAATCAACTTTGCGTTTTCAGTTTATAATATCAGGAGTGGAATAGCATTGGTTCAATATAGAACATACATATATAAATTTCATTGGACTAGTAAAAGACGTTATTATTATAAACAGCTAGATAGAATATTATATGCAAGCTAGAAAGTTCAAAAAAATATGAGGGGTATTTAAATTCGCGGAATATTTTCGGTTTATCCGATGGACCACAGACTCTGAGACATATCTGATATTACAATTGCCAGATAAAACATTTTGTATAATTATACACATCCATATTATTATATATTTTTTATTGTTCAATAGACTAAAAGGTTTTCGTAAGTATATGATGATAATAATAAGATATCAGTAATAAATGGCCAATGACATAAATGTACTAATCTTGCGTAGTTGATAGCGTTATAGAATAAAATTATAGGTATTATTAAAGTTGTAAAATATAAACAATATTCCATTTACGTAGAAACAAACTTGTGTGGTAACGATCCGTTATAATCATCTGCTATGTTCAAGAAGACACGTATAGAGGTAAACGTGTATCAGATAGAAGGAGAAATTGAAAAATGCGAATAATGTATCTTTCCACTCACTTGTCGTGTAGCCGAAGTCATCTTCTTCCTCTGGATCTGCCTCTTTCTCTTCTCTGGTGCGTTTGATGTTTCCCGCGGAGGCTCGATCGATCTATAAATAAATAAATAAGTACAAAACCAACCCTCACAAGAACAACAAATATCTTGTTCCTACCAGACCAGTCAACTGCCCGGGAGGTATTATAGTGCACGAGTGTATGTAGACCTAGGCGTACTGACCGTTTGGCCCAGTTGCCTTTGTCTTCGGCGTCACGGGTCGTGGGTTCGATTCCCACCCGGAACAATTATTTGTATGGTAATTATTTCGGATTTGTGCGTGTAGAATTTATGTCTGTAAATCGTCCTCGCAACACAAGCCAAAGAGCTTATATGTAGTTAGGCCAGCGTTATTTTTTTTTAAACAAATTAATAAAAAAACTTAATTTACTTTTATACACATACATCGATATCTTGTGCACACCAAAAAGAGACCAAGCCTAAGGTCGAGGTTTTACTTGCATAATACATTGGTCATTTTAATTCTCAATCAATCAGGTAATCTGCCCGTTTTTAACTAATTAGGAAACAGCAGTACAAAGTAAATGTCGCTTGGCGGGATTGCTTGCTTTTTAAACAAACGTAGAACGGTTTATAGAACAAGGGCCTACGCCACTAAGCCACAGAGTTTTTGTAGGTCATACAGATTATTGCCACGGGAATCGAACCCACAATCCGCGACGCCGTATCTTAGCAACTGCGTCACTGAGTCACTATGTACCATCTCATGAACCACTTGCTTGATTGATTTCTCTTCTATAAAAAGAATAATATTAATAAATTAGCTAACCTCAACACCTTTCTCAGAGTACGTTCTTCCGCTCAACTCCCTTTCATCTTCCTCGTCGCTGCTTTCAGAATCCGAATAGACTGGCTTGGAGGACTCCGTTTCAGAAGAGCCCTTCTCTTTGCTCTCTTTCTCAGCGTCTATTTCACCTTCTTTCTCCGTTCCAACCTCGTTTGTCACGGTTATCTGTGGAATATTGAAAGGTTTAATACAATTTTAAGAAATTTCGCAGGTGGTACAGTACAATATCGTAAGTATAGCTTGTGTTTCTCTTATCATGCCGGGCATTCGAGGAGGTATAACTTGATCACACAAAGCCTGACTCGTGAGGTTGTCTTCTCAATTATAAATATGTTCTTAAGCTCTCCTATCCAAGGCTGGTAATGCACACATAATCACCTTTCTAATGTCGTGCGTACCGATACCATGGGTGATGGGGTCACTAAACATCAAGAATTGTCGTTTGCCAAAATGATATTTATAAAAAAAAATCATTGTTAGCTAGCTGCTGCCCCTCGTTTCGTCTAGGTAAACTTCAAAATCATAATATCCACATTACGTTTGGTTAATTTGTATTCTATTATTATAAAGTTGAAGAGTTTGTTTGTTTGCTTGAACGCTCTAATCTTTGGAACTGCTGGTACGAATTGGAAATTTCTTTTAGAATTGGAAAGCCCATTCATCGAGGAGCAATAGGAACGAAACATTAATGAAAAATATCACAAAAAGCAAAGGGGGGAAAATTTATTAATTTTATGACATCTCCTTTATGTGAACCAGACGAAGTTACGTAAGCTGACTTAAGTAAAGTTTTAACCTACAAAATTCTTACCTTTATATCATGCTTGGGAGCTATTGGCGTTGTTTAGGTGCTGGCATCTTCTTGTGCGAAGGTCTCCTAGATGGTGCCGGTGGAGAGGTGTCCACGTCAGAAGAGTCAGTGTTCTGTATAGAAATTAATACCATTGATAAAAGTTCAATGTATCCATTTAACAAATAAAAATCAGTTAATTTACGAACCAAATGAAAAAGGAAGAAGTCCGGAGGCAAATTTACTAATCCGAAAGATGATTGATAAAATCTGTTGCTAAATAAAACTATTGTAAGAATTTTATAATAATTTTACATGAAACTATATTACGTTGTCAGAGAAATGTCTGAAAAGTCTGTCCTGTGACCACGAGACTAATAATCGCGCCCCAAAGTATGAAATACTTTAACTAAGTTATTTCATTTAATATTCAATAAAAATTGTTTTAAATTCATGACGTCACCTCTCTAGAGGGCGCCATATTTAACTTAGTAGTTAATAATAATATCCTCCTGACAGAATTTTGGCAACGGCGGTCAATCTACTCAGAGATTAGTCAACTGAGCAGGAGGTATTATAGTGCACAAGCGTATGGAACGGATATCCACCACGACCG
>DWHK01000714.1:0-12890 GCA_018247855.1 Graphium androcles
TATTTCTCTGCACCACCCCAAGGTTGACTGGCAGATAATGCCTTTGGCATTAAGTCCGCCTTTGTGCAAAACATTGTTCATAATGTTTAAATAAATAAATAAATGTATAGAAACATTAACTTTTCAAATGATTACAAACCATTTTTTACTATTTTTTCCGTATTGGCTATCCCACAACGTCCATTCGCTCCTTGACAGAAAAAAGGATTGGCAAAAATACTTTCGAATAGTTAATTGCGATAGTCTTATTTCCGTAAGAATAATTGGCGTTACTGGGAGTGCATAATAGCAAATAGTAGTCATTATTGCCACAACCTTATTTAATTATTCTCACTATACTGTATGTCTAACAACTACTACCAAAATTATTAACTTCATAACAATATTTCAAATTATATCTCATGATCATTCCAAATAAAAATCCTATTATAGCCCTGTCCTGCGTTCTTTACCACTTTCGTTTTTACCGGGTTATCAATTTTAACAAATACTGTCTTATTTCGTTGTTATTGGAGATCATTTTCATTCTTTTTTTTAATCCATATGAAATTGTTGTAAGTTAATAGCATATAATGCACATATATGTATATACATATGTAACTGCTTCCATTGCCTAGTGGTGTAGGCCCTTGTTTTACAAACTGAAGGTCATGGGTTCGAATCCTGCAAGGGAACAATGACCTTTTGTTTTTGTTTCTTAGTTAGGTTAAAGCGATACGGGCCAAACACCAGATTGGCTGAAAATTAAAAGATGATCCATGCATCGGATGGGCTAGTGAAAAGTCGGTCCCGGTTAAGAACACCTATGACAATCGTTGAAATCCTTCAAACATCCTGACTATTATCAATCTTTTAAATGTAGTTTATCTCTTTGGGTTGAGGGGGTCAATACCAGTCGATCTGTGTAAAAATTGATATTCAAGTAACATTTGGTTGGATAAGAAGCCGACCCCAGGTAATTTGGGAATAATGCTAGGAAGATATACATATATATTATAACTTATTTGAATGTATCTATTCAAAATGATAAATGTGAAAGTTTATATGTTTGGATATTTGTTATTCAATCAAGCGAAAACGGATGAACGATGTGATGATTTGGATGAAATTAGAAACGCAGATAGTTAATTAGCTGATAGGAAAGATAGGATGTGTTATTCCAGAAATATTGTTTTCGAATGAAAACTTGGAGGAAGTCACTGGATACAGCTAGTTTTATATGAAGATTAAAATCAACCACTATTTCTTTTCATGCTCGCGTTGACTGACTATTGTAATACTTACTTAGTAAGCTATTTGCAATAAACTATAAATGAATAAAATGAAAAAATAAATATTTAGGGACCTTTCCAGATCGAAGTCGTGCAAGAAGGACCTATGGACCCAGCTGAACGCAGCGCTGCAGACGAACGGCAAATGACCCTGGCAGCCGGTGCTCTACATAAGGCCCTGCTTGCCCCTGCCGCGCGCCTTCTTCTAGCCACGCTGTTTATAACTCCACGGCTCCAATACTTAAACGTCTCTCAGCTAAGGCCTTCTTAGCTAATGACACTAAATGATTCTCAACTTAAATTTGAACGGTGTACCCAAAACCCATCTTAAGATAATGCGCATGCTTAGTTAAGCAGCCGTAGAACTTTTAAATTGTGGCATCACTTTCACATGGTGAAATCGCTGTTTGAGTCGCTCGAGGCACATAAATGCCTGCTTAGCTAAGCAACTGTCGAATTTTTTAAATGTGGTTAAAAGAAACATCTACTCAACATGAACTGAAAATTTTTTCTCGACCTTTAAAAAAACCATTAATTTAAGAAGCGATCAACTGAGAGATGTTTCAGTATTCGGCCGCATGTCTTCTAATAATTGGGTTCCATCTATCGTAACCGCGGTCAGAACTCAATTCATACTACAACTTTACGGTACTGTGTTTTAACACTAACCTTCTTTTGTGAGTCAACGTGTGGAGGTTATTAACATTGTATGAACCGTCTGCTCGATTGGCACATTATAAAAAAGTGCAAGGCTTTAGCAGCGAGGTTTTCCAACCGAAAGTTTTTAGTTTCGGTGACCGCAATGGGTTAACAACATTTTACACAGGCAGTAATCCATGTACTATGTAGAAAAAGATGTAAGTAAATCAATGAGCCTGTAAAATGTTCATAACCCCTGTAGTGAAACATTAATTTCACCTGAAGCCATAATTAGTTACAAAATTAATGTTGCTATTCAACTCAAGCACCGTTGGAACTCTATTATGTATATCAATCATATGCATGCTTCATACAAAATATCTACGCAATATCATACGCAAGAGCTGTAAAGGTGTTATTGCAAAAAGAAAAATTGTTTTCACAATGTCACCTTGTTTCGAAAACCTAAAAATAGGTTTACCTTGAAGGCTAACAGTGCCATTGATTGTATGGCGCATGTGTATGCAAGTTGAACGAAGTACGTTCGCAAACATTTTTTTTCAAATCCTGTATTAAAGTAAGACCCGAGTTATAAACAGCACATTGAGCTAAAAGTATGAGTAGTTTGGAAATACCTCTCTTAGTAATAGTCTCAACACTCTTAATGGGTATCTCGATCTCAGTTGTAAACGAACATATTATTATAAAAAAAAATATCCCCAATAAATGTTGCTAACCCCTGGACGTAGATAACGTTTTCGTTAACGCTATAACACGTTTTACATAACACAGTTGTTTCTGACAACGTCGTTTTAATTTGCCAGTTGACGTTTTTAATTTACATTTGTTACGGGATCTCAGTTTTCGATATTTATTGCAAAATCTGACTTTGATGATTCAATTTAAGGTTGTGCTCAAGTCTTGCTTGAGTTATATTCGTAAAAGTATTTAGTGGCGACTTTTTTTTTTTCATCGCAAGAGTTTAGCAACATTTTTCTTTAATTACTTAATATTTATAACACAATATTAGTTTCAATTGCGTACATATGTCGTATTTAATGAAATGTATTTTAACAATAGCATCGGTACTAAGTTTTATTGTATTACTGTATCCTATTTCAATGTAGAGTTTGTCTTATATATTTCTAATACGAGTATTTATAATACGTTTTGTCTTTAAAAATCTTTGGCCACGTAACTTTAAGCCAGAATAGAGAAAATAGTTTAATTACAGCACCTGTGTTTAGATATCATTCTTCGTCTTAAAATATATGAAGGAGTGAAATAACTTTATGTAATAAATATATATTCTGAATCTAAATCTCACTTTCAGATTTGACAAGTCTGTTATAAAAAGACACTTTATATAGAGTTATGTTACGGTCCTTTTATTGATGTCTGTAATGTATGACGGACTTTATAATATAGTCCAAAGAGGTTTCGGACTATTTTGAATTGATCGCTTCATGCACAAATAAAACTTCCATTGCCCTTCATACATTCGTTTAGTTTGAAATGATTTTGTGTAACTGTTGAACTAGTCAGTCGTTTGCGAAGCTGTTTTAGGCCCAGTGGTGTATTACTTTAATTTTTTTTTGTTTTTTTTTTTTTTCACTTTTATTTTATAAGATATTTTTTTTGGTATCCTGCAGCAAAGAATCTTAAGTTCGTTTGCTTTTCGATATTAAATTACGAAGTTTCTAATGTTAATCAAAACTGAAGTAACGATGTCTCTAGTTGATTTATAGCGTATTACTAGCATCTTTTTATCGGCCACACTCAAAGACGTCACTTAACACTTAACTGGGATTAAATCATGTGCGAATATCTTTAGGAGATTATTGCTTAAGACTGTAAAATATTTGATGTTAGTCGAGAGTTAATTGATGTCTCTGAGTCTGGGCGAAAACCTTTTTTCGTGGACGTCAGTTTTGGTTAGGATTTTGGATTAATTTTAGTTAATTTTAATCGCCCACTGGACAAGATATTTCGGATAGCATAGTGATAATATTCTTAAACCTCAACGCTTCGAAGTATTTCTGTCCAAGCGGCCTGACTCATTACTTTATTTGAAGTCCACTAGCGAATTATTTTTTTTTTAAAGATCTCTTGTCGTGTATTCTAAGTAAGATAGGTTGCTGTAGTATTTTTTCTGTTTCGCTCCAATTTTCGATACTTATCGTAGTTATATATCTTACTTTATATATTTTCTGGAAGTTTTATAGGAGGCGGTTGTCGACTAAGATCAGATTTTTGTGTTTTGGCGAGTGTTTAGTGAAAGGATTGGCGGACGGCCATTGTTTCGTTAGTAGGCGCGGAGAGAGACGAAATTGTCGGGATGGAAATTCAAAATTTATATAACAATAGTCCATTATATGAATAATGACGATTGGCGCGGAGTTCGGACTTTAGACTACATACAGATTTATTAGACAGATTCGTAGGTGAACGTCGATGCAAACTATTTTTGATATTCTCTTGTCGAAATTCGCAGTGTTTACGCGCCAGCGTCGCCGGGTGTAAACGTAGACGTGACGTCGGTTTAACTATAGTAACTTTATTTACACGTTTATATTATTATTATTATATTGTAATGCATCCATATAATGTTTATGAGATATATGATATATTGGTAGGGAGGCGGCGCCGGCAACAAAACGTCGAGTTCAATTCCAATGTCCGATTAAAAATATCTTATATATGTGTAATAAAACTTGAAAAATACTTAATCCTATTTCTAAAAAGGTGTTATACGAGTCATTCATTTGAATGTGACCCGTAGTAGTCGAACATATCCGAGCGTTTACGAAGATCCCCGAAGATTACGTAGCATCATCAGAACTGTCGCATTCGTCGGGCAGTTTAAACAATATTTTCGGTAAGAAATAATAATATTGTCGTAAATTCAAAAATAGTTCTTCCAGATGCAACGAAGCAATAATATTATATCATTTTGTGAAGAAAAGAAGACTATTTAAAACGTTATCTGGGTAGTTGTAAGATGTCGTTGTTGTGCAATGCGCGTGTGTATATCGTAATCAGTTACTTCATATCTGTTATCAATAGGGGCTTTGTACGAGATAGCTATTGTCTATAGCAACACCATTGACTTAAAATCGTCGTTTAAAACATAGAAGTTAGATAGTTCAGTTATTTTTTTTTTTTATTTTTTTTGTACAATGTTGATTCTCGAAGAAATATGTTAAGTCTAACACGATGCCCCCTGACTACGGAAAACCCCTTCGTATAATGGAGCCAATTAATAAATAAATAAATCGTCGTTGTAGCGATCAATTAAAAGGGATATAAACTGTTTCCCAGTTTTTCATTGATATGGAGTCCGTCAAATGAGAAAAATTTTTTCTCTTCGTCTTTGCCTATTTATACATCGATGCTCTATTGCTTGAAAGCCACAAAAAAATACGAGCGAATTGTTCCGACGTAATTAAACGTGAAACGCCGCCCGTGCCCAGGGACGTGTGTAATTCGCAACTGATCACAGAGTATCGCAATTGCCATGTTTAAATTACAGAGAGCGCGGATTTTCCGCTCCGGTGCAACACTGCGTAATGCGTCGCTAGCCTTGTTATGGCGAATAAAATGCATTTAACATTTGCACATGGCATAATAACGTTCTTATGTAATTACCTAATATCTTATTTAGTCACGGAAATATATCTTATTTGGTTACGTAATAAAAATTTTATGTTTTAGTTTCAATAAGCGTATAAAACTTGACGCGAATGTAAAATATTATAAATTAAATTTAAAAGATCCTTCTAGATCCGACGTTATCTTTTCACGAACGTATTTTTTAGTAATTTATTTTACTCAGCTAATGAGTTTACTACCTGAAAGAACATAGCACTAGCTAGTCATAAATAGAAATTAAAAAAGAAATCGGTCCGCAGCATTTTAAAAGTTCCATTACCTAATTACATGTCCCGGAGCATGCATGGCGATACCTTTATAAAAATATATTCGTTATTTTCATCAATTCGCGTTTGTTACATCCATATAACATACTTGAGTGCTGCAAACTTAACGATGCAATTTCACAAGAATGAGACGGTATTACATGATACACTTTCACTGAGGACGCTCTATATACTTCCGCGTTGGCACTATCAAAATAAACAGAAAATAGTAAAAACTTACCCGTAACAGTTTATGTGTGGAAATTATCATGATAAATCTATACACACACACCCCACATGAAAAAAAACATGGCAGCCGCAATGAGTGAGAGTTAAAAATTATTATTTGCGCAACGCCGTCAAAAGATTGAAATGACGTCTCGTTATCGACCAATCACAGGCGTTCCATTTCCAAACTCATTCAAGATGGCCGGCGTTAAGCCCGTAATTACAATTTTGGACACTGTGATTCGTCTAAATGTATGTCTTTAATTCTATTGGATAAAAATTATTTTTGCTGCCAATAACAATCGTATTCAAAACCGGATATTCTTTATTTTCCCGCCATCAAGAAGCGGCAATTTACAAAATTTAGGAAGACTATTTTCATCACCTACGGATACTTATTGTTTTTACTGTGTTAAAGTGTGTGTACAAGAGTTAAATTAATTCATATTTTTTTTACTCAAACTACTACATACATATTTAAACATATCGATTGTTAAAAATGAGAATGCTCTCTGTATCGTGTAAGGAAATATTTTACTAGGATTAATGAATTTTTATTTACTTTTTGATGTTTTTAATAACTTTTAGAACTCGGTCTCCATCGAACCATTGAATTTCCTGTAGGTAAAACCGGAGTTCGTACCTATGTACATACATCAGATCATACTTACTATGCTCCATACATCAGATCCTGTGATCACGTCGTGCCCGTCCTCGAACAGTCACTCTTGTTACAGTGAATTTGAAGTGAAAAAACATTCACATAAAACATGTTAAACCTTCTGTTTTGTCAATAAATCAAATAAATTTCAAATTATTACGAATCATAAGTTATTTATTTGCAAAATATCAATCATTATGTTAAGATACACTTCGTGAATAAGTACAAAATACAAAAAAACGTACGTCAGTGCAAACCCAAGGTTATGTGTACTGTCCGTGTTGCAGTAACATGGACTGATGAATAGTAGAGTGCGGATGGCTTCACTGTGTCGTTGTCGTGCACCAACCAGTAGTTTCTTCAATACAAAAAACTGATCGGAATTACCGTCATCATGAGTGCCATTTTTAATGTTGTGTTCATCATAAAAATTTTCAAAAGGGCAAGAAATAAAACTACATATATTACGGTATCTTATGACATTTTTATTCTTTTAAAACTTTTTACCTTCTCAGCACATCTATAAGCATCGTAATGTATTTAATTCAATCTCTATATCTTTGGGATTGAATGTGGAATATTAACTAGGGAAAAGTATTTTAACACAGATGTTCGATTCATAACATATGAAAAAATTCTTTGCATTACATGCAATTGGCTCCAACGACATATTTAAAGTTCATAATATTTAAATAATACAACAGAATATTTTAATTTTTAACAAAATAAATAATGGTTATTTAAATCAAGTCAATTGCCTATATATGACAATAATTTAAATACAATACTTGCTATTAATCCAGAATATTTCAACATATTAGTTTTAAATCTTTACTCAGCTTTTAAATTAAACTATTATACACCCAGCGCATCTAGTCAAAATGTGATGATGAATATTTTTGGAAAATGCAAATAACAAAGGAATGATAAATTTGTTTGTGGCATGCAAGTTCACAGTATGCGAAGTTAATTTAGTCCATGCTATGTTTAGATGGATTCCATCATTGACCACAATGATAATATTAGGCAAATAGTAAATACACGAACATGAGGAGATAAAATAAAAAAAAAATTAATATTAATTTGTTTTCAAGCAAACAAGTAAATCATTGGACTTCAAATTGTGCAAATATTTTATTTTACACAATTTTTTAGACATCTACAACTGAACAATAAACAGCGATCACAGAAATGCAGAAAACAACGATAAACCTTCGAAATAACGAAAAAAATAACCATATACAAAATAAGAACAAAATTAAGTAATACAGATTTGTACGAGCATGGAAAGTATTATTTACATGTTTCATTAAGTGATTGATTACAATTACATGTTTACAAAAAATGCTTATTGTCATAAGGTAATGTTTATAAACAATATTTTATATATTTTTATTTAAATATGTTCCTCCGACTCCGCCAAGAAACCTGTCTGCCGACATTTCTACACAAAAATAAAAAATTCTAACAATGTAACCACACCAACCACTTTTGAGGCAAATTTATAAGTATTCTACTTGAAGAAATGTCTATTTTTACATTTGTATGTATGTCAGGTTATAATAAATCTTTATATAGACAATTCTTCTGTACGTGTATGTCATTGAACTCCTCCCTAAAACTTGTATGTGTTCCAGTGGTGCCCTGACCAGTTCAGGAAGTTCAGATAGGAGAATGAGGGCCGCTAATAATATTATAAATTCTCTTTTTTTTCTATATTATTTTCTTTATCACCTTGACTCATATTTTAAATACTTGTTTAAATTTTTAATGTCCTTATACCAATAACCATATTAATTATTAACTTGCCTCATAGTGTGGGAACCGCTCAAACCCAACTAAGCGTGACGCGCACAAACCTCCATGCGTGTAATTTGCGACGCAAACTAGCAGGAAAGCATAAACTAAAAACCAGATAACAAACATACATACACCCGTATAAATAACCCGCTCTCAATACACCCATAACTCCAACCTTCGGCCGTTACTTGAACCTCTTCAATTTTATATTGCATGATATTTCTCACTAACATTGATATAATTCATAGATCATGACAAATTCGTATTAGTATTGTTATGTTTATTAGAATGTAAAATTTCAATTCATAACCAACATATTAATAGGAATGATGGATTTTTGTCTCAATTTCCATATACTACTCACAAAACGAAAAACACACTACACAAACAGAATAAAACTATTAACTCCAACACACCAATTTATTTGATTTTTCTGAAGTAAAAAAGTGTAAATGAATATGCTACTATATATTTTAACTAGTACATTTATTGCCTAGATGTCAATGTTTTAGGGCAATTTAATTAAAAGAAAAATAAATATCACCTGTGCGGTGATGATAGTCTATTACCAATTCCTTTTTTATGTGTGTACATGTATAATGAAAATCTTATACTTTCAAGCTTTTAACTGCAAGGGGTAGGCAGTGGTAGCAGATATTTACTTTTGACCAATATCTGACAAATTGTTCCCATATATCCTATAAGCATGGTCTCCAACTCGTTAAAACATTTATTCAAAGATTATTTTTTGTCAAAGCTCTACAGGTAACATTCTTCACATCAATAGTACCACAAAATACAAACATTTCATTGGAGGTAATGGGGTGAGAGCGCTATCGTGACGGTATTCGTTAATCGTATCGTATATACAAGGCAACCGGGCTTATATGGCTACGCTCATTGACTCTCCGGCCGTTTACTGCTTTCCTCCGGCTTGGTGACAATCTCCTCGCTCTTGGGTATAGGCCTCTGTTCGCCGAACTTCTCTACGGCTTTCTTCATCTCGCGCCGCTTCTGCGCCTCGCGTATTATGTCGAACAGGCTCTGGAATGAGACAGAGATTTTCATAGACAATAACATAAATATACAATTATTTTAATTGCCTCCGTAGCCTCATCTATTGCCAGATAATTAAAATGATTCACGCGTCTGTTGTTGTTTTTTTAATTTTGGTCTTATTAAGGTGGTCCCGCTTGTTAAGTACACCTTTGTCAATCGTTAAAGGATGTCAGTGACTTCAAACATCCTGACAACTAATCCATTTTTCGAATTCAGTTTATTACTATGGGTTGCTGAGATCAGAGATATCGCTTTGTGTGACTGAATATCAGTTGGTAGTTGGTTGGATCAGAAGCCGACCCCAAGTAATTTGGGAATAAGGCTAGGAAGAAGATGAGGAATATATTATATTTAAAATGTTATTCTAATTCTCTTTTTTCATTACTCATTTACTTTTCTATTGTAATCATATTCTAACAGAAAAGTATTTTTGACATTGACTAGCTGTTGCATTATTGTTCTAGATAGCAAAGTGCTTGATGTTAGATAGTTTTGTAAGGACTTCTTGGATATAAGGTTATCTTAAAGAGCTCATCATCCTTGCAACATGTTGTTACAAAAATCTGTGGCAGTTTTCCTAATCACGTAGTCACTTCTACGGCCGCACTCGCCCGGGGAAGTACAACCACCCTTCACAGAGCGAGCATAAAATAAAGTATGCATGGCTCGCAGGGTTGCCGGATGGCCATTCGTTCTTCACCCACTCCTTCCCCACAAAATCCTGAGTATAATCCTAATCCATCCCACCCTTTAACCTCTTTTACCCAATTTCCAAGGATGGCAAAGCATACGCAACTCTTCGGATACTGTGGGTATCCATGGGCGAGGGAAGTCACGTAACATCAGGTGAACCATCTGCTGGCTTGCCAATCTTTGAATACAAAGGAATGTTGTTTACCTTTCCTTCGGAGTCATTAGGCTTATCCTGTTCCTTGGCCGCGCTCGCCGCCTTATCGAGAGCTTTCTGTATCTTGCTTTCGACTTCAAGAATCTCCTCTTTGTCAAGGAGTTCAATGAGCTCGTTGATTTGCTTCTCAGACAAGTTGACGTTCTCATTGCCGATTATCTCCAGCATCTGGAATCATATAATAATATAGTTAATTTCATATTCTATTTGATTCAAATATCTAAATATCTTTAATAATAATAAATCTTTACTGAAAAGTCACACATTGTATTTTTATAATGATTTAAAATATTATATAATTTTAAATTTCTATAATGTCGCTTTCCACCATTTACCATATAACATTAAGTTAACACAAAGTATTCTAGTTAATTACTATATTCATAGTAATCTAATTATTTATACAATTAAAATATTTATGTTTCCTTTCCTCATTCAGAATATATAAATTGTATAAGCACATCAATATTATGCTTAGTTTGCTGGCATTAAATGCTGTTTAAATAATAATAATAACTTTTATTTACCAACAGCTGTATACATGCAATATTTAGATTAGGCACAGAAAGAGGACATAAACATACTGAGGCAAATGAAACAAAAGAAACTTAAAGAAGTTTAATAATGAAATATGTTTATTTAATGTTATTAAGGTCTCCAATTGGAGTTGGGACGAAAACATATTTTTTTGTATGTATGTGTGTGTGTGTGTACCAGTACTCCAAAAAATATAAAATTTGGAATGTAGGTAGCCAACACTAGTTCTAATCAAGTTCGTTGGGCATCAAAATCGGTTCTGTAGTTTATGAAATAAGTAGATATTTGGGTAATAATTTCAACAAATAAAATAACCGCGAGGTCCATGTTCATATTTAGTTAAACTGCATACATATCTACATCTTCCGGCAATATAATTAAAAATACATAGCAAGCTAAAATTCGGCCAAGCCGGTCAGCCCGATGTTTGATGAAACTGGAAGGAGATCAGGCGCAGAACCGAATAGTTACAAGCTCATCCAGCCCATGGATTGTGTAACTTTTTGACAATATAGTAATCTGTCTGTTTTACCCTAAGCCAATTAGAAAACGACACCACAAAGTTATTGATGTTGGCGAGATTCAAATACATGACAACTGGTTTGTAGAGGATCAATCTCTACTTTTTTTAGTATAGAGTTTGAAGAATCTGTTTGTAATGTCAGAATATGAGGTTTTAAATAAGTACAGTAAGTGTATATCAAAGTAATACGGTACTAATGAACAAAGACCCAATAATTTTAATTTTTATCTGTCTATGTTTCTATCTGTTTAAGTCAGTTAATTTGCGAAACGGCTGAACAAATTTCGATGGGACTTGGATTGGCAGATATCTGATAATACAAGGAGTAACTTAGGCTAATTTTACTTTTGAAGTTAAGGGTTCTGTGTAAAAATATTAAAGCAATACCATGGAAATGAAATCACTTATATTGCAAATGCTGATGTTGGTTTGTTTCGTTTGTAACACTTTAACGTCACTACTACTCGATTGATTATGGTGAAATTTTGAATACTCGTTACAGGAACAGAAAAGTCTAGTCTAGGGTAGCTTAAATCCACGTAAAACATTCTGTCCCAGAGGGATTGTAAAATAAACCTTAGACGCTAGTCCATGTTCGCAACTACCTACAGTAAACGTAAATCAAAATAGGCCAGGAAAAAGGGCACAATCGCGGAATAAAATAATAACAAATGACAAATTCTACGCTAACGCGAATGAAACTGGATACAAACGGTAGTTGCTTATAAAATTGGTTATTATTAAGCAATTTTAAAGAACAGACAACAAGTTATTGAAGTCAAATGGAATATTACAATGAATGACAATCGAAAGGTTATATTGATTAGTAAACGATAAAGGTCTAAGACACTGGTAGTGTTATTATTTACTAAATTTCCTTTGTCAGGTAGTCGTGACGTTGTTTTTGTAATTAATTATTCAAACAATTAATATTGGAGCATTTTCATTACTATCGCGTCAAATCGCCATTTTGAGTAAAAAAAATAAAGAGCTAAACAGATATAGAATTAGTATTTTGTATTATTTTTTTATTAAAAATAAGCCGCTTCCTAATTTTAATTCTGCATAAAGATAACATTTAATAGAAAAAGGGTAGACTACAAATTCTTCTCAGAAAACACAGTACTGGGTAGGTATGTAATGTTGCAAAGACTTTACGGATCACTTCGGTGATCTGCACTGTCCACAGCTTCTACTTCCATCATATACCTATACATACTATCTATTACCAGAACTACATTTCTCAAGTAATTCGACATTTTTTTTAATAGGAAAGGTTGGCAAGCGAGCAGACAGTTCACCTGATGTTAAGTGATCCCGTCGCCCATAGACATACACAACATCCGAA
>DWHK01000715.1:0-12884 GCA_018247855.1 Graphium androcles
ATTTTGTAATATATATGGCGAATATTAGTTCGATTTTAAAATTTGATGAACATTAAAATCATCAATCGATATTTAAATAAATGTGAAATAAATTCGTGACGTTTAAAACAAATATTTTCCTAGATGGCGTTACATTAATTTAATTATTTTACTTGCCATGTAGTTCCTTACTGGTGGGCTACATAAAGTATTGGGGAGAAATAAAATGAATTGGAGGTCGCAGTATACAGCGAACAATTAGTTCTATTAAGTCACGCTAATGCAAACTGTAATTCAATGAAAAAAAACAACGTTACTGTAACGAAAAATTATATGACATTACATAATAATTCTCCTGGAATAAGCTTTATATGCTGTCACATTAAGATTATATAATTAAATTTGAAATGTAAATAAAACATGACTTAAGAATTGATTTTAAAGCTGACTCATTTCCAAATATATTTTTCATTCATGAATAACTTTAAAATCTGTTTGCAAATCATGCAAAGATTAAAAGAAAAATTGTTTATATATACACAATGACTGCACTCTTCAGCCAGCTTTTGCGTAATGTCCTTGATATCTGTTTCGTTGATATGCATCGCAAACGGCAAAACTACTAAAGTTAACGTGCGGGAAACAACACAATATGCTAATTCAAGGATTATTATACTGACAGATATGCATGTGATAATACGCAATATGTTTTGTAATTTAGTGGGAAATGAAAACAGAAATCTGAACGAAAACTAAATTTGATTCAATGGAAGAGCTAACGAATATATGTTGTACTCAGGAAACAGCGTCACATACACTACTAATGTGTCAACAACCTTATGAGGTCCCGAATAAAAAAATTATTGCATACGAAATGATACGAAAATGTATTTTATTGACATTTTTTATTGTTACTACCAAGAACAAAATCATTCAACGTTACAGCACTTTTATGAGCCTTACATGGTTCATGTAAGGCTCGGACTTTCCAGACTAAACAATATTCGCAACTTCGCTAATATTTTTCTTTTAGGCCCAAAGGACGTAAAATAAGTGATTGCACACAAACACAACACGTTTTTCATTCAATATGAGGTCGTAACTTGTAAAAATATTCTATAATTGTAATTATTCTCCTACAGTTTGACTTTAATTAGGTGATTACTGTTAAGACAATTAGATATCAATGTAGAACCAATTGCGTCCTGCGGATTTATTACCCATTTGATTTAGTTCTGAATTCATTATAATAGTCAGGTGTTTAATTGCATTTAAACTATTTTAGGAGTTGGCCTATGGGACACAATAAATATTACTTTTAATCCGAAACGAAGTTGCGTAAGTGAGGTATATTATTTTTACTATACTTAAATATCATTCGAACATTAAACAAATCTTCAGCATTCTTATATAGCCAGCATTACTTTGTTTGTGTGGAAAATTAAGGTAGCGCATCTCAAAACGCACCGCCATCTATCGTTCAGAAGTAAAATTATTTTTTTAATTTTTCCTAAATTTACAAAATTTGGGAGTAATAAAATTTAAGAGATAAAATAAAAAATAATTTAATATACATAAAAATGTTATTACTCTTTCAAATTGAAGTTCATGCTTGTTCTTTGAAAAATAACAACTAACTACATAAACATTCCATCCATAATTCATTTTTGTAGGATAGGAAAAATTTTGAAAACCGTGCACATTTATTGCTTATTAGAAGCTGATATATGTAATTTCGTGTTTCTTATTTTGTAAATGACGAACTTTCGCACTACCGTTCATCTCTTGTTTAACCCCTTAGGGGTAACATTTCTAAAAATGCTTTTTCAGTGGATGCTCACAACATAAAAGAAATCAATAAGTATCACGAAAGAAACAAGAAGCAATATATAAGTTATACTTATTTTTATTATTGCGTTTCTAACAACTAAAATATGTTTACATATGGTTACGATTGCTGAGCAGTTGTGTATAAATGTACACGGTGAAAATTTTGATTTTTAGTCATAACCTGTGCGGACCCGGAGGTGCCGGCCGGCGGGTACATGGAGGCGTATGACTACAACGTGCATTCGACCATCGACTTTCACTGCGAGCATGGTCATCAGCTCGTCGGAGAGTCCAATTTGGTTTGTCAGCCGGACGGCGAATGGTCCGGGGAGTCCCCGAAATGTGAATGTAAGATATACACTTTATAACATACATTTAAAAAAAGTATTCATCATAGTATTAATAAGTAACACAAATACTTTGTACACATATTTACGAAAAATAAGGAGGAAGGATTATGACAATTAGCACGGTTAAAGTTTATACAGAGGAGGAGTAAAGGAGTGCAGAACGCTTATATTTCGTATAATATTCATTAAAATATATTCAATCAATCAATTAAATCATTACACATACTAACCTTGCGATTGATACATCTAGATGAAATAATATATAAAAATCTAAAATGTCATATGATATCTTTAAAATATGGAAATTAACATGTGTGACATTAGTTTTAGCAAGGAATGCCCATTACTTAAATGACGTAAAGAAGATAAAAATAAATAAAAATACTGTCGAAGTTCGGTCATGGCAGGATCTCTAGTTAAATTAAACTTCTCTACTTCTCACAGAGTTTTCACTTTTTTTTATGAATCGTCGTCATGAAACAATATACGAGAAATAAACTTTTGAGTTATACTTTCATTATATATTACATTTTCATTTTCTTACATATTTTTGTCAACATTAATTATAAACCAAGAACGATTAAAGATTTTTCAACTCCTACATTTATTTCAGTCACCGCTTTTTATCACATGTACCCGTCATGTGTACGTCATAGAAAGCGATGTTTGTCAAACATTAACCAGTGATAAATGATTTGTCTGTAAGCGTTGAATATCTTGTAATATTTCTCAGACGTGGATTGCGGCAAGCTGCCGCCGCTGCCATACGGCTCTGCAGATTTGTTAAACGGGACTACGCACATGGGCAGCATTATTCAGTACTCGTGTACAACAAACTATCGACTTATAGGACCCGTCCGCAGGGTCTGCACCGAGGATCGTCAATGGAGTGAGTCCTCACCTAGGTGTGAAGGTAAGCAATATAACAACAACTTTAAGACTAAAGGTTAAGCAGAAGTACCAAACATGCTTATTAATTTGTGGTACAACTGTGTTTAATGTTAACAATTTGAATTGAAGTTAACCTTTGAAGGTCTTGAGTTGGAGCCTTGCGAGTGGACCATGACTTTGTATTGTTATTTTCTTATATGGCTAGGCCAATACAAGTTGTTAACCCGATTTCTTATAAATATTATCCTGGCATCGGATAGGTTTGTTAAAAAGTTGTCAATTACCGAATCTTTTTCTGGTTATCTGTTTTTTTGGATATCTATTGGTCATAACAGGCAACATACAAGTTTAAAAAGTCATTCAGCACTACAATTCGTATCTTAATAACAGGAATAAAAAACTAAGATGGACGTGGAAAAGGCGCTAGGTGTTTCATAAAAACGAAAAAAACGTTTGCCCTCTTTTCCAAAATCGACATTTATTTGCAGAAATTCGTTGTCCGGAGCCCGTCGTGGCCGAGAACAGCATAGTATCTGTGACGGGTAACGATCGTATGCATGGACGCACGCTGATACGGACGGTGGGAAGTATGAACGCTGGTAACACATACCGCATCGGGGCTTTGGTCAAGTACCGCTGCGAGCGAGGCTATAAGGTTATTGGAGAGAGCCTGTCAACTTGCGAAGACAACGGCCAATGGAGCGGTGTCACGCCGCGGTGTCAATGTGAGAAGTTCTCTTTATTAAAAATGTATATTCCACTCACCTCCTTCGTTCCTCATTTCTAAAAAAATCTATTCGCACTCTTTCACCAAATTCCTTCAAAGGTGAACAACGCAAGTGTAACACTTCAGATGTTGCGAATTTATCTATAAGCGCGACCGTTGGTACTTAAAATCATGTGAAACATGTGCTCCTTTTCCATACGTGTACCTTTTCCATAAAATAAAAAAGATTATTTTGATTTACTTGTACAAAAATGGTTAATATTATAAAAATGTCGAGTAAAATTCTGAATTATTTGTATATTGCATATTATCTCATTTCCTTTAAAAGGACTCAACTATGCTATGTATCAGGACTTTTGAACGAGGAAAAAGCGTCTAAAAAGATGATTTAAGTTAATTGCTACATTTTTAAAATTTAATTTCTTTCTAATACCAGACGTGGACTGCGGTAACCCTGGGCGGCTGCAGAATGGAAAGGTGACACTTGCGACGAACGCAACGTACTATGGTGCGGCAGCTCTATACGAATGCGACGAGCATTGGCAACTGGATGGCGTCTCTAGGAGACTGTGCCAAGACAACGGCACATGGAGTTCCGAGGCTCCAGTATGCAAAGGTAGCTACTCCTTCTACGTTCAATGCTAAAACTCAAATTACCTAGTTCAATCGATTATTTTTAAGATTCAAATAAATGGTAGTTTGCGACGCAAGTTTCAAGAAAGTTACGTTGCAAACGACCATTACGTTGCAAGGTTGTCAAGTTTGAATCAAATGTTCTAATTAAATAGTAAATACATTTTTTAGTTATTTTGTTATGAACTGAATAATAATTAGACTTTGATTTTATGCCTGGCTTGATTATTCTAACAGTAATAAATGCTTTGAGTACTGAGTTTAACTTTTATGTATCTATATTAATTTTATGAACTTATATCTAATAATATAGTAACTCACCCTGAACTTGGTCCTCGATTTTATTTATATTTATTTCAATATCTCTTCAATATCTCTACTACTCTAAATTGGTTCGGTACAATTTTGATGCCCAACGAATTTAAAAATTGTACTATTACCTACATATATTCCAAATTGCACTTACATCAAAGCACTGGTTCTAAGTTCTGTGTTATCGCAGAACATACATACATCAAACGAGGTTTTGCCCCAACTGTAATTGGAGACCTTACTTGCTTCGCTTCGGTCAATTATTTCAGTAATAGTCTCGTCATTAAACCATCTAATACATGAAACAGATAGAGGGAAGTAAAAACGTGTAATCTATATTAATGTCAATTTGAGCTTTTTGTTTATATTTTAAAACGCGCTTATCTCCGATACTATCAAGCGGAATGGACAAATGCTTTTTGTATATGACATCCAGATTTATGAGGAATAGTTTATGGTATCTATCATAACGCTAAAACTCTTAAGATCCGAGAAGCAAATGATAAATAGGATAGAACCGTGTGAAGCAGCTAGTACGCAATAAACGGACTTAACTTATAGACTACTAGTATTTCGTCACGAACTTGGACCTCGCGATTGTTTTATTTCACATTTATTTCAATATCTCCTAAACTTCCAAACCAATTTTGATGTCCAAGTCTAAATTTCATTTAAATCGGAGCACTGGTTCTAAAGTTATCGCGAAAGATACATACATACATACACAAAATGTGTTTTCGTCCCAACAGTAAATGTAACCCTATGTTTGCACTGCCGAAACATTCACTTAAAACGTGTAAAAAATTTATTGACATAATAAAGTTTAACTTGCATTTATGTGAATGTTTAGTCAGTATGATTATATGATTTGGGTTAACCACACTTACTTCGCTCGCTCGGTCAATCATTAGTTTTAATATGTAATATATTCTACCAACAAATTGACTTGTCATGCCATCTTTCACCAGAAATTACGTGCACGGATCCATCGGCTCAAATCAAAGGCAGCACCGGGCTGCTTGTGGTTACCTCATCACTTAGTATTGGCAGCGAAGCGCACTACCGATGCGAACGAGGCTACAGCCTCCGAGGCAATCAGACCAGGACCTGCATACCGAGAGGACAATGGAACGGATCAGCACCAGTGTGCATTCGTAAGTTGATTTTTTGTCTGTTGCAAGATTAAGGGAATTATATCTTTGGACTGCCAAAATTAGCAAAGCTCTAGCAAGATGCGTCGATCGAAAACCGCATCCATACGATTACAATAGTAAATACACATATCTATATGAATTTCAGGTTACAAATATTACTGTTATCTGACGTTAATTAATGTTTAACGCTTATGATGGTTAGCTACTAAACTAAAATTGCCCAAAATAAGAAGAGTTTCGGTTTCGGGTGACGACACTTGAGGGACTAAAAGTAAAATTATAATAAAATCTACCTTGTACCAAGTATAATTCACCGTATATTCTACCATGATATGAGACCGAGTACCATGAGTACTTTCCTAGAGTGCCTTTGGATGACCTGGATACATGATAAAAATCACTAACATCAAAATAAATAAGATGAAGTTTACGCGAATTATTTCTGTTAAAAATAATCTTCTGTATATTTCCAGCGATCGACTGTAAATCACCGGGTACGATCGAAAACGGGCGAATCATAATATCGAACAGTTCGACGCTGTTCGGGAGCTCCATCGAGTACCACTGCTTACCCCAGTTCCAGCGTGTGGGACCATTTCTGCGCAAATGTTTAGACGACGGCAAGTGGTCCGGCGAGGAGCCGAGCTGCGAGCTCGCGACCAACGAGGCGGCTGAGAGTGGCGCCTTGCCGCTCAGCGTGGGCGTTGGCTGCGGCATCGTGCTGTTCCTGTTGATGCTGCTGGGCGTCATCTATTTGAGACTGTACGTATCTTTTAGCGATTTTTATCATTGTGTTTTGTTATGAGAGAAGCTTGATGGAGAATTAATAAGTGCTTCTACAATTTATAAGGTATGACCGCCGCACATAGACACGGTAAACTTGTGACTTTTCAAGTAGAGTAAACGGTTGAGTGTGAACTGTTATTTATGCGCCGTTATTGCTATTTCTCATTGCCAATATTAATATAAGGCGTTAAAGCATGAATTTCCCGCTTAGTACTGAACATTTTTAAATAATTTTTTTCTCACAATTAACTTTCATTTTTTGCCGCGCAATAAATTGGTTGTCAGTTTGGGCCAAATCCGGCGAGAACGGAGTATGACGGATGGTTTCTAATTGCAGGTTCTGTAATTTTAAAATGGTTTCGTAAGCAGTATCAGGTCTTGCGTTGTTATGGAGCAATAATAGTGAAGATCGATTAATGAGTCGGCGCTGTTTCGCTACGAGTCTACGAGTTTTGTCATCATGGTTCGAAGTTGTACACAGTAATCATCAGCTGTTATTGCTTGACCGGATCTAAGAAAACTGTAGAGAATTACACTACGGAGTGACCACCGCGTTCCTTTTGAACAAACCAAAAACCCTTCATTCCTGTGCCAGTTCAACAAGGCAAGGCAAGCTATAAAGTGCGCTTCCCTTCGCGGGTTAGTCAAATCATGAGGCACCCACTTTTCAAGTTTTTTTTTCATTTTACCGATTTGGTGCAAATGAATCAATGTTGTGTGTAAGCTAGCCTCAAACCATACAACTAATTTCTTGATAGTTTGCTACGGGTCGGCTCTCACTATCGCTTTTAATTCCTAGTTATTAACCTTAATAGCAGGTCTTCCTTTACTCAATCTACCTTGGCTCATTCTTAGAGTCGAAGTTACCACTATGGAAGCGGTGAAGCACGCACGGTGCGTTCGTTAGTATTGATATTGCGAGCTGTTTCTGCTGCATTAGTTTTACATCGGAACTTGTATTCAAAAATTACTTTTGTTATCAATATGTCCATCTTTACTTTCAAAGTCGAATGTAAAACCAATTGAAAGTCAAACAACCGATTCCCATATTTTCTTTTAATTCTTTAATATAGTCTTAATAGTGTGAAAAAAGTTTCATTTTGGAATATCACACCATACAGCTTTAATGATTTTAAGACAAAACGTATCGTCTTAAAAAAATCTTAATTTGAAGACAGTACGTTAAACTAGCAATTTTATGTTTAACTCTGTCTATTTCCACTGTTGTTTTCCTAACCAAATATCGGTCAGGGTGATCAATCTACTCATAAAACAATCAACTGCGCGAGAGATATTTCACACAGGTACACTCTTTGTTCTTTGACTCTCATAGCCCAATGGGATGGATATGCGTCACGGTTGAAGAGATCAGACGCCAGTACTGAAAATTTAGATGCCCATCCGAAACATGGGACGTCCTAATCTTCAGGCAATCGGTAATTTAAAAACATTAAATCATTATCTCTCGCGAGATTATTTAAAACTCTATCCCACTAAGTTGCGAAGGCAATCATTATTCTTATTAATATTCTAGCTTTTATGTAATTTAAATTTCATTTTATCGCTAGACGGAAGGCGACCCCAGTGAAGAACACGGAGAATATCGAAGGTGCCGAGAGGAAAGAGGATCAGAACGCAGCCGTGATGAGCTACGCTACATTACACGACACCAACGGACGCCATATTTATGACCACGTGTCAGACAATGTATACGACTCGCCGTACAGCGAACGTCTCGCCGACAACGTGGTCTACGGCAGGCGAAGCGATACCGACTCCGCCTATGAGCCTGAACCATCGGGCCCGAATGCAGTAGTCACCATCAATGGTGTCGCTGTCCGTTGATCAACGATTACAATATTGCCACGTAGTGTTATAGTGTGCGAAGTGCGAAGAACATTTACGTTGTCCGGCTCGAAGGACTAATACTCAGTGCTTTACACATATCTCATTAGGTAACCGTATCAATTTAAAAGTAAACGCACACAGTATTCAGGTGATTGGATTTTATTGTCGAAAAGCAACAAATATTCGTCTCTGATGATGTTCGTTGAGCGAATTGGCAGAATATTTGGAGCTAAAAAAATAAATATGGTTACCAGTAATACTTTTTTGATCGTTCAAATATTTTTATAGGATTTAAGCTCGTAAAGTCGTATTGATGAAATCCATATAAGCAATCAAATTTCACTTGGAAGAGTCAACAAGGATCGTAAAACAAATGTGTTCGAAGTGATCACCAACCCTTACTAGGTATTTAACCAAAGATGTAAATGAGTTGGAATAGAATGAAATAAAGTACTATTTATATATTAGTTTATGATTGTAATTTTACGGTATAGTGATACAAAAATGTACTCTTGAAAAAGAAATTAATTCAAGCATTGAATAACATAGTTTTATCCTTGAAAATAAATTTAAAAAGAGGTGAAACCATATGAGTCACCTTTTGAAGTTTTGTATTGATGCATGAATACTATTATCTGAAGCAAGAAACAATAAAAAAGTGTGTAAATAATATTTTATAATACTAACTACTAATAATATGTTCTAATCTAAATTGTATTAAAAGTTACAATATTTTTGACGTAACTTTAAAAATATGATTTATTTTACTCCTTTTTTTTTCAAAGAACATATTTTAAATGCCAGTTTCATCTTACCTATACAACATAAACTGTAAATGGTCAACAAGGAAGTTTTCGTTTGTTATGACATTGAAATTGTTTTTTATTCGAAATATATTTGTAAATAATTAGCTAAGTATTTGGTAACTAGTAAGCGTGATGTATTTAAGGATGAGGGAAAATGTAATCTGTTATCACTGCCCATCTTTCTGAGTGACAAATACGTGTTTTACTATAAAGGGTAAAAAGGTGATGTGGGCTAACGAAAGCAACATATTTTTTTATATAAGAAAATATATAGATGTATAAAATATATCATCAACAAATTATGAGATTTTAATTAACAACTTAATTAACTTATACCGTATGTGAAAATTTATATTGTTATATATAAAGTACAGTAAAAAAAAAGCTTGTTGAAAAACTAAACATCTCAAACAGATCAACTTCAAATGGTTTTGGTGTTTTTTATTGCACTATGGGCTATAATTTTATATATTCCCCCTTGGGTTCTTATGAGCTCGAGATAACTGTTGCTATTCATATTTTTTCTCAACAATCGCTTTCTGTATTGCTAAGAAAAGCAAAATAGTATTTAAAATTTCCTAATAGGTTTAAAATTTATCGCAAACACGACATAAGAATCCTTTTTAGTAATTTATATTAACTGCCCTTAGTCTATACATAAAATCAATAAAATTTTCTTAATTTCAATTAAACAAAATATAAGCACTAAAGATAATTCAATAGCAGTAGATTATAAACTATTTTACTTAATTCTACTTCTAAAGTTGGGTTTTAACAAATTTTGGTAATGTTTGCCAATAATTTACTTTGTTACTTTTATATGAGCTATTGTACCTTCATTCATATATTTTAAGTGTTCGTTAAATAAACGTATTCCACATGTTCTGAACTTTTATATTTATTACCAATAAATCACACGTAATATAAGTGAAACTTATTAGGGTTACTATCCTTTACCATTAAGTACATTCAAATAATATTCAGCTACATCCGATTAAAAAAAGGTTTATATTATAAAAGGAATCTTAAACTATACAATTTACATAAGAGTAAGTACGTAACCATGAAATGAGATAAACGCATAACTTACATATTTCTGAAATAATACTTATAAGAGTTTGTACTTAATTATAACACAATGTTGAGTAAAGGTAGCGACCCCAAACAATGACACAATTAACAAATAACATTTTATATCCTAATAGTATGTTGACAATAATAATTGGACGACGGTATATAAGGAAAGAGAATAAGATCTGTTATATAAAACATTTTATCATCTACATGAGATATTGTATTCTTTATATTAAAAATTCATGTATAAGCTTCATTCGTAATGACAAATGCGAAAAATCTTGAACACATTTAGTATGCACATTTTAAAAAAATGGTGATATAACCAAGGTATCTCGCATTATATTAATAAAACCATTCTTCTGAAAAATATTTAACATTGTAAAGATTCCAAAGTCGAAACTATACTGACACCACTTATGTGCTAATGACAACACACTTAAATAACAATTCTTTATACGCAGTTATCAAATATATTATTTACTACTCAGTAACATATTTTATTATATGTATTAATTATTTACAACTGTAACCTGACTATAAAATACATACTATCTACTTTTAGTAAACGATTTCACAAAGAAGGCAAATTTTTATTATTGTTTCATATAATAAGATTATAGAATCGTAATGTAATTTATGGTTTTTCTATATATTACGTGTGCGTGTGTAGAGAAACATTTCAATTGCGTTGTAATAAGGGTAATGTACGAATACAAGCTGTTAGAAAAATTCTAATTCTACTTCTAGTTCCACATTTAAAGTATATATTTATTCCCTTACGTAAAAATAACATGGTTTGTATAAATATGTAAAAATATGTATGTACTTATTTGCAGACATAAATTCATTGAAACGCGATATAACAAATACTAGGTTTGATAAGTTAACAACATAACAGATTTTCGATCCCAATGGAGTTATAGTTATTTACATAAATATTATATTAGGACCGTTGAAAATCTACGCGTTTAACGAAAATTTGCAACTTTAACGATATGCCCATAACGCTGCGTAGTTATCTCTATTGATTCAGAAATCAATTAATAAATTCACTATTTTATTTGATAATGTACGACAATATTCTGTAATCATATTGATCATAATTACGTCTAATTTTAGTTTACGAGAATTATCCTAATAACTTAGTTGGAACACTCAATTTCTTTAAAAAGTCTTGCCAATTTTACGTCACTTATGCCACGGATGTACATATAAATACTTAAAATTTGAATGCGTTATATTGTCAAAATTATATTTAGTGGTATGTCCGTTTTTAATCAGATCCATTAAATTTACTGCAATAAATTCCACCCAGTGGGCCACTAACACATGGAAGCCCGTTAATGCATTTTAAACCAAAATTAATAAATAGTTTATCATTTCGAAGTGGAAAATAAATCAAAAACGTCGTAAGTACAATGCAATATTGAAAAACGCTACTCATTAAGGCACTTTAGGTTAATGCCGCGTGTGTAAACGGTTTTTTTATGTTATTAATTACATATAAAGTACGGGAAAGAATAAAGAAAAGGAGAAATAAAAAATAAAGAAAATAAATCAATTAAGATATTTATTTTGACTAACTCTTATCTCTGGAAATAAATAAAACTTTAATGAACAAAAATTTTAGGATCGCTACGTAAAAAAAGGCTTCACATTTATACATCAAGATATAAATTTCGAATTCATTTGATGTCGTTTCGTAAAATTCGAATCATTTGCACAGATAAACACATTGTGGTAATAATAATAATGAAATTTACAGTAGGGTTTGGGATTATAATTTTTTTTCCCAACAAACAATTGTCAAATTTAATTGCAATAATCTATTATAATCGCACAATATCATTGAATATCAAAATGGATTTATAAAACATTATAAAAAATGACGGTGGACAACTACACACTACGATATAATTTAGTCTGATTAAACTCCCATAAATACTTAATGTCTCTTAACAAATTTTAATGTCGTTACGAGGGGCCGAATATAAGCAACTTGGTCGACTATTTATTTATAGTTAATTTTAAAACGTGTTAAAATATTACGGCCACGAAGAATTCCTCTCCTTTCATTTACGTATCTCAAGGGTTATTACAACACTGAATTTACACGTATATATAATCACGTACGTATGCTGCTACAAGAACTTAATTAAAAATATATCTTTTAAGTTAATCAACAAAACAGAAAACAGATAATTTAAAAAATCATGAAAATGATATCTCATAATTGATGTATCACATTTCAGAATTTTGTCCTTGCTATAAAAACATCTATACAATACAATGCCCTATGCATTAAAATATACATAGTTAAAAGATATTCAAATATAATAAGTATATAATTCGAGATACAAACACATAATTGTAACAAAGTGAAAACGTATGACGACAAATCCTCAGAATTCTCACTATAATCTAACTTAATTTACACTAAAGACATTTAGGAATACATTAAAATATCAACACAAGGACAACCCGGGGACAA
>DWHK01000716.1:0-12882 GCA_018247855.1 Graphium androcles
ACATCCGAAGAGTTGCGTATGCGTTGCCAGCCCTGGAAATTGAATAAAACAGGTTAAAGGGTAGGATGGGATAGGATCCGGATAGCGCTCGTCCGGGGATACTTCCCCGGATGAGCGCAGCCTAGACCAAGTCGGCATAGAATAAAGTATGCATTACTTTTTTGGTTGCCGGATAGCGATTTCTACCCTCTTCTTTTCCCACTCCAAATCCTTAATATGTTCCCCACCAATCCTACCCAATAAACCTGTTCTATCCAATTTCCCAGGCTGACAATGCATACGCGGCTCTCCGGAAGTTGTGTGTGTCCATGCGCGACGGGATCGCTTAACATCAGGTGAACTGTCTCCTCGTTCGTCAACCATGTCCATAAAAATAAAAAAGACTTTGTGCTTGCATTGCATTATTGTAATGTTATTGATGTAATACATATATATAAGTTACAAAAAAAACCGGACATCAAGCGAAAATACCTGATGCTTCTCTGAAAAATTAAACAAATATTGTTGCATCGTACCCAAGAAAACATTTTCAAATCACCTTACAAATAAAAAAATAATATTTCTGCGATGAGATTGTCCTATCGAAAAAAAATTTATAATAATCCATAACAAAATGTAATAAAGATTGCTTAGTTGTACATAAATATTTAATTAGAAGTTGTTATAAATGTTGATAATATTACAGGTCTACCTTATCTTTTATTTGTATGAAATATACAATCCGCTTCAAATAGTCCAATTCTGCATAACACCCTATATTCTTTACATTTAAGGTTGACATTTATTTGACTTTTTATTTTTTCAAAATAATAATACTTGTTATGATAATATATACACTTTTCGGAACATTACTTACACATAATGAGATTTTATATATATTTTATTGAATGTTACCGGAATTTTGTGATTAACGTTAAATCGCAGATAAATGTTTTAACTAAATTTGGGACGTCTATTTAATGAGCAAATATTTTCTATTGCAGGACTAAAACAATGAGCGTGCAGCCGGCAACGACAGCTACGCGCACCAAGAAACAGAATCATGCAAACATCCCCTGCCCAATAGAAGACTGCGCACGGTTTACTTACGGGAAGCTGCCCGATCACCTCACCAAGATCCACGGCCTCATCGGAGCTGAAAGGGACGCCCTCAACGAGCAGCAAAGGAAGCGATTCTTTAACGGTGAACTATGCCAAGTGAGGTACCTCAAGGAATCCGCCATTCGTGACCTGTGGGGTTCGGACTACGAGGATCCACGTATCAGAGCGAAGATACACCAAAGCTACGCGCTCGTCAAGATCAGAATTATACCGCTTGCCGCAACACAGAGAGCTAGACCGCTGACAGAGCAGGATGCTAATGTCCTAACTGCGTATAACGCTAGAACAGCCCCCAGGCCGGCGCGAGTCCAAAGACCTAGGACCCGACCGCGTCCCTACCCGCCACCGGAGAGTAGTCTTAGCACTAGCCAAGTTTCCAGTGAGTCCAGCGAAGAGGAGAGTGCCAGAACAAACTCATTACCACCATCTCCGCCCCCGTCTTCACCTTCTTTACCACCATCTCCAGCACCTTACGAACTCCAACCGGTCGAAACTCGGCTACGCGACATATTCGATTCGAAGATCGACGCTGGCTACAAAGCGATAATCGACGATATGAAGAAATCTATGACAATGGGCAGGAAACTAGGAACAAGGAAACGCAAAGCATACCGCACTTATAGGCGGTACGCGAAAAGACTGATCTCCTACCTTCACAGACAACATTCACCGCTTGCCTATGACGTCGATGTTTTACTGTGCGGAGAGAGGCAAGTCTGCGCCTTCCTAGAACGGATAGGCAGCGAACATAAAACTAAGACGCTCCGGAATTACATAGTCGCCGCTATCAAGCTGCTAGATTCCCGCCTTTTCGCGATAGAGACGGACCCTGCTTGCAAAGAGAAGGTGGCTTCCATGTCGCGCGTGTACGATGTTCTTCACGCCCGCCTCAACGAGTGTGACCGGTTGCTGGCACAGAAGGAGCCCACCAAAGACACGACCTCGAATTACGACAGCGATGACATGCAGCAAAGTTTTAATGAGAGCTATGAAGAATTGGTTTAAAAAGAAACAACAAATATTAACAAACACATTAACATTTACGAGATATTAACACGTTCAAAATTAGTTTTAATATTATTATTCCAAATAAAAAAGACGTTAGAAAGCTTTATTAAAAACTAGTCAAGTTTGATTGTAAATTATGACATATAATTTTAAGACACTTATGCGTTGTAGTGACATTATATACTTGAATTAAAATAACTACCAGTTAGTATAAAATTTGATAACAACTTCATAAATAAGTTTTAAGTTTTATGAATTACCATGAGTTGTGATATATGTTAAGGAAACTTCTTTTATTAGTAATTTTAATTCATTTCATTTTAAGCAAGTCTTGTAATTGCGAAAAAAGATGTATATATGAAAATTAATACGTGTCCCAAGCAATAAGTTTAAAAAATTGTAAGATAATACATTTATATTAACAATAGCGATATTAAGTATTATAATTTTTAAATAGTTGTACGTTATTTAGTATTAACGCATTTTAAAACAATTATTATATCGGATTTTATGTACATAAATAACATGGTATTTCATCTAGTCTTCAATTATTTCGTGTGCAATATTCTGTGAGTTAGTCCTCATTTTCTACTTATTTAAACATTATATATAACTTAAATGGATATATAGCATTTGCATATAAGTCATGTATTGATTAGTTGTTACTATTTTGAGCTAAGAGCTATCATTTCCCGTTTAATATTGTAAATACATTTTTATTAGTTTTCAATAAATATTTGTCATAGACTTATCACTTATTTAAATCTCTTTTTATCAAAGAATTTTTTTTTATGGAAAGGATGACAAACGAACAGACGGTTCAGTTCCAGTTTTCTTTCGGTTTCCTAATGTTAAGCGATGCCGTCGCCTATGGACACACAAAATTAGGAGAGCCGCGTGTGCTTTGTGAGTCTGGGAAGTTGGATAGAAAAGGTTTATTGGGCAGAGTGGGACAGGAACATATCTTGGATATTAAACATTTTTACATAGATATTTTTTTTTCACTTTGTTGAAAATTTTACTCTAATAGTTACATTTCAGGGAAAGTGAAACATCAAAGTTTATCAGCACGTTAGTTTTTCATATATAATATTCACATATGTATGCTAATATAAGTATTTATATCACTATGATGAGCTGATGGTAAGTGCCACAGTTGAACGAATATAAGGTAAAATACACTTCACTAGCGAAACTTCTTGATGGCTAGCCCTTGCCTATTTTTTCCCCACTGGCCTTAAATATATTCCCGTTCCCTTCTGGAATGACCTGCTCTGTCCAAAGCTAGCAACGGACCAGTAATTCCCGGATATTGTGGTTGACCATTGGCGATGGGTATCAATGAACATCAGGTAAGTCGTCAGTTCGCTGAAAAGTTTTCTATATCAAAATGGAATCAAGTTCAATGAACAGTTTTTAACTAACATTTGACTAATAATTTGCGCAAAAATTATCACATTGAATTCTAATATTTGTAGCCATTTTTAAATTCTGTCATCGTGTTGTTATTAATTCCAAACATCTACTCCCGAGGTAGTAGAGCATAACATCCTTCATACACCTTTTTCTGCTTCTCTACGGCCGCACTCGTCTAGAGAGGTACCACCACCCTTCACAGAGCCAGCATAAAATAAAGTATGCATTACTCTAAGGGTTGGCCATTTCTATCCTCTTCTTTTCTCACACCTTTCTCCTCTGCATCCTCAATATAATCTTGATCCATCTTACCCTATCCAATTTCCACAGCTTGCAACGAACAAGCAACTCTTCATTCATCATCAGGATCATTCAACATCCGGTGAACTGTCTGTTCGCTTGCCAATATTTCTCTATAAAAAAAAATACTAGATTGTTAGGCTCCATTTTATTTTTAAACTCATTTACTAATGATTGATTTACAATATCAATTACAAAAGGCTCCATACATACGTAATATCATTTATTGCCATACTAACCTTCACCAGGGGACTCTTATATTGTGCGAAATTTAGACGAACATTCTTGCGTCATTTCCAGCCTTTCTATAGAGATAAGTTGCCAAACGCGCAGATAATTCATCTGATGTTAAGTGATCACGCCGGCCATAGACACACACAACATCCAAAGAGTTGCGTATGTTTTGCCAACTTTGGAAAATGAATAAAACAGGTAATTGTGTAGGATGGTTCAGGGATATAGTCTGAGTTCGGAGTGGGAAAAGCAGAGATAGCCAACCGGTAACCCTAAAACTGGCTTTAACATAATGAATTTAAGATAATATACACAAATATTCTACATCAAGAACTTTTTAAATAAATAAGAAATCTGCGTAGTAGATTTAGCAGACTGGCCGAGAGTAGTCGATTAACACCGTAGACCTTTTCGCCTTAAAAATGTGGACCAGTTGTGAAATGGCGTTGTGTGACTTGTGAACATACGGTTCACCTGATAAAAGTGATTCCGTCGGCCATGGACAACCATAATATTCGTAGGCAATCATAAGTAGTAGGAATCCGGTTTATGGAATTAGTATGAAAAGGAATAGGGTAGGAATGGCCATCCGGCAACCTGACAACCGAGGTATATTTTATTTTTTCTTTGTATGTTTTGACTTTGTGTGAAGCGATAGTATCTCATAGGTTGAGAGGCGCAATCGGTGCAGCAAGAGCTGTTTGTAATATATTTAGAATATTTACGTTAGCCAATCTGAACAACGACAACATCTAGTTCATCCACCCGTTGTTGATGAATTTGATGTTGTCGTTGTACATTGGAATGCTAAAACTGATACTGGTTACTAGCTTTTTTTTTAATAAAAAAAATAATAAAAACGCTGCCCTTATAATAAGCTCTAGGCTTGTGTTACAAGGGCGTTTTACAAACATATATTGCACAAACACAAACACCCAGATCCGAAACAACTATTTGTAGGTCATACAAATATTTGCCCCGGGTGAGAATCGAACCCACGACCTGTGACGCCGCAGCTGACGTTCTAGCCACTGCGCCAACCGGTCATTCGAATTCGGAATTAAATAGAAATTATTACGACCAAGATCACATTAATAAAAAATGTGGATGTTATGAATAAACATCAAAGCTCGCACAGAGCATTTACTTAATGATGCTAAGCCGTTTATCGTACACATAAACATAACTAATGCTCTAACGAATTAAATAAAAAGAATTACTTTATTGAAATCTCCATTCATGTTCAACGTGTTTGGAAGCATGTTTTTATTTTTTTTTATTTTGTATTGGTTTTGTATTTTAATTTAAATTATGCTCTCATATTTTTTTGTATTTAATTTCTGGTTCCTGTCGAACCTATCTAGGCTATACTTCGGAAATCAATCATTTAGGAATTTATCAAAATTTTTGTTTTCTTCAACCTTTCATCAACTTTAAGGTTTTTTTTATATAAATTTATATATTTTATTCATCAACCAACAGTTTACGAGTAGGCTGTATGAAATAGCAGCCTCCCAGATTTTTATAACATTTATATCAATTTATGCACATGACATTACATGCCCGGCGGCGTACTACCAGAAAATCATAATTAAAAAAATATCTAAGAAAATCAATACAAATTATCTTTTTTATTCAACTTTTTTTAAAATATGGAATACTACCAGAAAATCATAATTAAAAAAATATCTAAGAAAAACAATACGAAGCTGAAGGCTTGATTATGTTACTTTAAGAGCAATTATTATCACTAGACATCAGGTGTCTCATAAAACTTTAAAGTATCTTATGATATGATTTATGTTTATTATTAAATTGTACCAGGAGTTCATGAACGTATAAGATTACAAGTTCCCTTCATAGCGTATCAAGTGCACACTTTAGTGTCAAATACGATATACCTTCTATTGTATTATCAACATTTTGTCACATACAGACAAGGAGATAAAATATTGAGTGCTTAACGAAGAAGAATATAGTAAGAAATTGTTGTCTACAATTTATTTTCATTCGCTTTTTGACGAACCTATCACCATAAACTGAGCAAATGCTGTTGAGATAGTAGTTGGATAGAAATTAAAGCGTAAAACGAACCATCTTTTTAAAAGCCTATCCGACGCAAATATACTTAATTTTCAGACAAACGAGTGGTCAGCCCTTATTGCTTTTTTTTACGTTTATTATTATTGTTATTATTTGATCTCACGACCGCCGGTTTGCAAAGCAAGGGCCTATACCACTTGGCTACAGAGGCAGTCAGGAATCAGGTCATTTCCTATATACAGTATTATTTAGTGGGAACTTGATATTCTTTATTAACATAAACCCTTATTTTTTTGCTATCTTAGCAATTAATGTAAGCATACTTTTGTTTATATGTATCTTGGATATAACAGATGTAAAAAAGTAGGTCGGCCTTGCCCTTGAGGCAAAACTAAAAATGATAAATATGTTATAAAATATTTCTGCAAGGATCTTTACTTTTATATAGTAAATACAAACCTCTATTACTTGTTATATGTTTTGTAGATTTGTTATAGACACAATATATACCTCATGTCTGATTAGACAAACTCTGGTGCAAAAAAATGGTCATCTAAGCAAACAGTCATAATAAGTTGTCAAGTATAAAATTATAAATCAATAAAAATTCACCATTAATTGCTTAGATAAGACATTAATATTTGCGGAACGGTATTGAAAATTTTGAAAATATTTGTTTAATATATAAGTTTTAATCACATTTCTAAACTAAAACAAGTTTCTCACGAATGTATATATATGTTTATGTAAATATGATTCATATATTTTAAATTTTATATTGATTTAATATTGTATTGCAACTGTTATTTAATCTAAAAATTTTATGTTATCAATTTCTATCACATACAATACAACTTTTATTTTGTCAATTCCAGAGCATTGGCTGTACATTGTACAAATTTAGAAGGCTTGCTGGTACGTGGGTGTACAAAGGTAACTGAAAATAGCCTCCGATTGATGAGGAATAATTCAATATATTTAGATAGAAGACCAGCAGATCCAGTGCCATTACCGATTTATGTTCAAATCTAAATAATGTTGGTTGTGATGCTAAAGTTGTTGTAATCATTGTTGTTTGTGTTAACTAAAACTTAAATATGCGATTGTTGCTATGTGAGGTGAATTTCATGCTCTAATATAAAAAGCATCTGAGCAGATTATGGGTTGACGGAAGGCACAAAATTGTAAGAAGCCTGACTTTTTTAATGTCTTTTAAGATATGCATAAATTAAATTATTTTGAATTGAATATTACTGATATAAAAGTAAATTTACTACAAATAAATTATCAACACACTTATTAACCATCTTCGAAAAAGGAGTGTTCGATGGATATGTTTTTTTATGTCTGTTCATTGATTTTAAAAATTCTTTTTTGTTGGAAAGGAGATATCCCAAGGGTGCTCCCATAAACTTTTCATAAAAATCGGTTAAAGGGATTGTTTTTGAAATCAAAATAACCGAAAAAATATGTCACGAAAGTACACTTTTAAGGCGTTTGAAATCGGTTTTTTGTAATTTTGTGTCAAATGTTAATGTATTGCAAAAATTTATCCAATCTTGAAAGGAGATTCAGAAATGTATAGTGCCTGAGCTATATAGTGTACAGTATACCTTAATAATATTATAATTTCTTAATTCATCTTCTTTAAAATGAAATTTTAAAAAACAAATGTTTGTAACATTACGCAACAGTATAGCAAAGACTACTGGTAGACTACTTTCTGCTGCGCTGCAATAAATTGTTATGTGCGTTTTTCTGGTTGTTTATCATTATTGTCTATCAAATGTGCGTTTTTCTGGTTGTTTATCATTATTTTCATCTCCAATGTATGTCGTAAAATTTGCAAAAGTCATTAATTTATTTATTAAAATGAAGTAAAATTTTAATTTCAAACCGAAATTTTTTTTTAAGGACTTTTTTTTTTCTTTCGCCGTATTTTCCTTTATTTTCGCGCAACTGTACACAACATAGCTCAAAATTAAACATCTTCTTTACTTTAAAAGAGATTTTTTTTTTAAAGTCACTCGAGGTGAATTGTCAATGACACTTTTTTTTTCTTTTGTTTTTTTTTTAAAAAAGACATGCATACAGTGCATGATGTATGTAATTTTATTATATTTTAATGTTTGTCATGCATATGTATATATTAAAGTAACAATGTAATGGAATATGATGATCTCTGGTTCTAGTTTTTTTTATATATTTGGGTTCTATAAATATATTAAATCATTTACCTCTCACCGCCTATATATAAATTTATTTTATTTTAAATATAAGTTAATTGGACTTTCAGATAGACATATTGTTATATAATTTTGTGTGCAATATTAATATTTATGGCCATTAAAATTATGTGATATTGTTTTTTTAACTCTTACTTTTACATCTGGTTACAATACACTGAAAACCACATTAAAGCTTCATTCATTGAAATGTAGCTCTTTAATTACGAGTTTAGGAAAAATTAAATATTATTTAAAACATGGTGTTTTAACAATTGATATTAGGTCGTTACATTTGAAATTGGCGTTTTGTACGGGAGGAATATAAAGTCAATTTTTTTTTGTGAAATATATTTAATTAATCAAAGTATGCACCGTTGCTATCTATGCACTTGTGCTATCTCATAGGTAGTTAATTGATCCCTTTACTAAAAAAGCCATGGGGGCGAGAATCAATAAACTCTTTGAAGGAGGTTTTTCCTACTAAGAAGTTGTCCAAATTTCGGTAATCTGTTGGAACAAGGTCCGGGAAGCACTGTGGATGTCGCAGACATTCCAATTGTAGCTCATATAACTTAGTGGTTGTTTGTTATGCAGTGTGTGATCTCGTCATGAAGCAGCAGTAGCCTAGAGCGATTGACCAATCTCGGTTATTTAGCAGCTAGTTCTTCCTGCATGGTTTGCAGTTGCTGATAATAGATATCTGCCGTAATCGTTTGGCCAGATTTTAGAAAGCTGTAGTGAACGACACCGGCGCTAGTCCACAAAACACTCACAAGTAAGTTTTTCTGAGCCAATTTTCGTTTGGGGCAGGATTTGGCTGGGTCTCCAGGGCTCAGCCATTGCGACGAGCCCTTCCGATTATCATACAGTATCCACTTTTCATCACAAGTACTGATTCGGTTAAGTAAAGTATCACGGCAATCGACGCGTGTTTGCAAGTTCAATTCACTCAATTCATGAGGTACCCATCGTTCAAGTTTTTTTACGTTCCCGATTTGCTTCAAGTGGATTAATACAGTTTTGTCACTTACCCGAAGCCTGCAGCTATCTCTGAAGTGCTTTGTGATGGATCCGCTTCCACAATAGCCTTTAATTCTTCATTTTCCACTTTGGTCTCCGGCCGTCTACGGGGTTGGTTCTGAAGGTCGAAATTTTCAGATCGAAAACGTTAAAACCAAAAACGTACCGTTGTACCTTTTGCGACACCAGCGCCGTACACATCATTAATCTTTCGAACTGTTTCTCGTACTCGTAAATATACTGATATAATTTAATGTTTTTCATTGTGCCGTAATAAACGACGCCTAAGAAAAAAATAATGAGAATAAAACAAATGAATGACTGTTTTAAAAACTCAAATGTACCAGCTAAATGAATTTATAAATTTGAATTTGGAATTCTTAGCCAAAGAGGAGATATTTTAGATCAAAGTGGTCAGTACGTACGGATAAAACGTTAATTTCATATGTAAGGACCAAATATTAATTTAATATGTACACTTTTGCATCATTAAAAAGCTAATATATTAAAATATGGAATAAAATGATTAATCTTTCGGATAAAACAAAATAAAAAGCTATGCATACATTTTTTGTATAACGTTGTGAGTAGCTGACTTTACTTCTTAATGTATAACTGTTTGTTAGCATGTAAACATTAAAAAGAAATAAAGTTACGAAAAACAGATTTCTTAGTGCTAGATTAATTGACGCATATTTAAATTTACATTCTACTAAACTCATTAAGTTAAAGTAAACAAGACTTTTAAAGCCTTGTTCCCAAAAGACCCAATTTTGAGTTTAAATTTACTTTTCACTAAATCATAGTACTCGTGGTAAAATGTTTTATTTGAAGTACTTCCCGCGATAAAATAAAATAAGTCAAGAATGGTCTCTCTTTAAACTGTACGAAATTACTACCATTAAGTAAAACATAACGTTTTGTTTTTGTTTTAAGGCATTTTAGTGGATAATAGTAATAAATCTCTAAAAATTTTGATATAATATCATTTTTCGTCTCGCTTTTTTAAATGCACTAAAATAGCAAATAAATTCTAATATATTGAGATGCTGGACCAATAGGATTTCAGCTCAGCATCGTGTTGACTGCAGCCGCCGCTGGTATTCTGCTGACATCTTTGATGGACTTCATCCAATCAACATTTTAATAAGTATTTACTTATATTGTTTTCTTATTACTATTGGTGTGTAATTGAGTATATATATATAATTAACGTATGTGTTTGTAATGTTAATGATAGCTTTTTAATTAATGCAATCTCGATATGTATGTGATATGTAAGCGATATGACACTTATTAACGGAGAACTAATTTTGGTCTGTCAGTCTGTTTGTTTGGACCGAATAATCTCTTAAACTGCTAGAACGATTTTGAGGAGAACTGAACTGGCAGATACATGATGATAGAAGAAGTAACTTGGGCTTTTATTTTAGAAAGAGATTTAGCGTTTATTAATTTTATACTTTTTGCACATGATGTTGTACACTGGCGGACTTAATACCAAAAGCATTATTTTCCAGGTAACCTGCTACAGAGATAATTTGGTAGGTGCCCATTTATAGATATTGATAGCTGTTATTAATAATACATATAGTATAAATATATATACATATACAATACAAGCAAATGCTCACAAAGTTCCCTTTTGAACACTGAGTAACTTTTGACCATCCTAAATTCGAAAGGCAATGCGTTTCACATAAGCACTGATTGAATAAAAAAAGAAAAGTGCATGAAGTCGGAACGGTGAAGAGAACATTGTAGAAAACGGTTATACATCGAGCGAAGATTTTTGTTACTGACATCACAGAGATATTGAAAATAAGGAGAAATGTAATCTGGGGTAGGAGAAGAATTTAGGAAAGAATAAAGAGTTGTCATTGGTCAAAAGGAACGAGGCTGATGAATAGAAAACCACTGAAGTTGGGCAGGGTAAGAAGAGATATGTTTATATTTAGGTTGACGAAAATCGAATCAAATGCAGTTATTTAGAAGTCGGTCACGTTTATTGAGGTAATCTGCATTTAGGTCATAGTATTTCGTTTCGTTCCATACAAAAAAAATAAAATACCTTAAAACTATAAACAATTACTAAAAACAATATTATGCGGATGAAACTAAGGCAACAAATAGTAAATTAATAATAATAAAAGATTAGGCATATCATGAGCTTTAACTTTATTAATTATAAATTCGAATCCTTGTACAACTACACTCTAGGAATAAAATCGCTATTTTAAACACCTTGTTATCGTTGTCCAGAGAAACATTTGCCCGGTTCGTATACAATATATCAACAGTACTGTAATCTGCATACCAATGAACGTTACTGATGCGCTACGATTCATTAAAATGCACATGAAACCGTGTGGGCGAGAGCACGCAGCCTAGGACACCAGTTGGAATGAAGCGCTTTGTGATATACTCCGCTGAAGGACTTGGATACAGCCCAGCTTACTGCCAAAGTCTCCCCTGTTGTTCTCAATTTCTTCAGTCCATCGATAGGTAATATACCTTTGCGAAAACCGTATTGTCGATCAGCTCGTGATCCTCAATTTATTTAAGGGGTATGTGGTTAATAAACGACTCCATAATTTTTGTGAACAAGAAGGTGACGGCAATAGGTCTGTAAGTAGACAGATTCAAGCGATTGATTTTTTTGGGACCGGGTGCCAAAAAGACGCCCAAAAACCGGTGTCAACTTGGGAGCGCATGTCCTCAGCACAATAGCAGGAATTTCAATGGCCCACTCCACTTATAGACGTCTAGGCAGAAAAGTCCTTTGACGCACTCGAGTGAATGTGGATTTCCCGCATTGAGTACTCACAACGCAATGTGGTTGGCGGTATATTCCCACATCATCTAAAATTGAGTTTGACATAAAAAGAGTGGACAGGAGATCGGATTTTTCTTTTGCAGAATGGGCTAGTGAATAATTTCCATTGTGCAAAGGTGGCGTACAATAATTTCACTGAACACATTTCGCGAGAAACCTAAACGCACATGTACCTAAAGGTAGACAATCCAATATCACGCCAATTCAACCAATGAGCAGAGATCTTATAATTATCCGGGTGAGTGGTCAGCAGAAGGTCACACAGTGAAGGTATATGATCCAACACGTCTGGAACCCGGGTAGGATGGGGCATGTTGTGAAAAGATCTCCCAACATGACCGGTGGTAAGCGAAACTAGGCATTCGGCATGGTGGATGTTAAAATTAAGAAAAATCACAATCTCTGCGGCGGGAATCATTGAGCCTTAATCACCGGCCTAATGCGGAAGTGTAAAGTATTTCGCGCTGGTGTTCTGATAGATCGGTACGTACCCGGTTCTAACCATACCCGCGGCTGCAGCGTAATATACTGCAGATTCTAGTAACGTAAAATATATACTTTAAAGCGTAACAGTATGTCGGAAATATATATATTTTTTTTTATATGAAAGTTTGGCAAGCGAGCAGACGGTTCACCTGATGTTAAGTGATCTCGTCGCCCATGGACATACACAACATCCGAAGAGTTGCGTATGCG
>DWHK01000717.1:0-12882 GCA_018247855.1 Graphium androcles
ATACACAAATTTTTTTTTGCCTGGTTAATAATCAACAGTATTATTCCTACACACGTAAATCATCAAAATATTCTTTAACGGTATGGTATCCTTTACGTAAGAGTGTATTTTTAAGTTTGTTCTTAAATTTATCTAACGGTAGGTCTAATATAGGACACGGAATTTTATTATATATGCGTACACCTTGCCCCATAAAGATTTGTTTATCTTTTGTAAACGAAATCTAGGTTTTATCAGTTGGTCCTTATTTCTAATATTTAATTGATGTGTGTTCATATTTTTTAAATAACAGTTAATGTTATTTCGGATAAATTTTACAGCAAGTGTATTGAGAAGTAACTGTGAGTATACAAATTTCTTTAAAAAGTTCTCTCACGATGTCCCTGTCTCCGATGTTATATATTGCTCGAATAAAAAGCTCAAGCTAAAGCTCTCTTTTGTAGAATAAAGACAGTATTTATGTCTGCTGCATTACCCCATAGTGAAATGTCGTACGACAAAATGCAATGTAAGTAACTGAAATAAACAAGTCGACCAGGATTGTCGTTCGTTAGCTGTCTAACTATTCTTTCCGCGAATACTGCGGAGCTAAGTCTATCTGTGAAAAAAGAAAGATGGGGATTCCACTGAAGACCGGAATTCAGAGTTAATCCTAAAAAGACGGTGGAATCAGAAACATTCAGTAGTTCATCATTTAACCGCAGATTAAAGTCCTGCCTTTTCACATTCGGAAGAATAAATAGAATATATTTAGTTTTTTTTTGCATTTAACACCAGATTGTTGTATGTTAGTCAGCGCAATATATGCGATATAGCACAATTTGCTTCGTCATAACCCCTAACTTATCACGTTACGGTCTATTTTAAAAATAAAGGAAGTATCATCAGCAAACAGTACAATACCGCACAACTCTTTTGTATAAAATAAAAAGGGAGATCATTAATATAGACCAGGGGTCGGCAACCTTCTAAGACAGAAGAGCGTAATTTCCCAGTTTTTAAAGAGCCACAAAAAATCGATTCAATATTATATCTGATTTGCTTACATTAGTTTTTTATTTAAAATAAGGTACTCAAAACATAAAATAAAGTTTATGTTTTGAGGCCTTCAATAACATACAAATGTTATTTCGCACTAAACATATAATTACCTACCTTAGGTAGAATATAAAAATAGTTAATCAAATAATATAACTGCAGTTAGTTACAATTACTGAATAGTTATGCTACATCAATGGGAACATTTGGTTAAATCTGGTTCACAACTTGTTGTTTTAAGTTATAAGCAAGCCTCTAAAATTTTTGTTTGATATGAGGCTCTTTACTTTACTTTTCATTATATTCATGCGGGAGAACGCGTGCTCGCATTAATATGTGGACCCAAAAATCGTCAGTACTCCAAATGATAACTTCTTCACCTCAATGTAGCATTTTTGAAGACTATTCCACACGCATACATACATATATTATCAGTGCCTCAAGTATCGGCATTTCTATCTTATAGCTGTTCAGTTATTCTGCGCGACGTGCATGCATTTCTGAACTTCCAAATCTTTTAACTTGCTCTCTTGTGTTCAGTGAATTTGCCACTCAAGTTTTTGCTTTTCAAATCCAGCATTTGCATTTGATGTGATCCTGCATCAATTTCAAATGCGTTAGTTTTGATATCATTTATAAATGTACGGATAGGATTAGCTATAAAAGTCAGAGCACTTTTGTTTGGTTGGAATCGCTGAAACCTTTTAGCGAATCTATTCTTTGTTTTAGTAGAAGTGATAACTGAATAACTGCACTTGTCTCATAGCGATATTGCTATAGACTTTTAAACTGGAGAATTTTACCACTCTCCATGTCTTCAACAAAAAGAAGTAATTTTCCGAAGCAAGCAACTTTTTACAGCACGGTATAGGCTGGGTTTCCTTTTCCTTGCTGTTATAGATTCAGCTTATTTAGTTTAATCGTGATATCTACCATGAAGTAAAATTTTTGCAACCATTTGTCTTCTTCCAATTCGGGGTGGTGAATGCCTTTTTCGTTCAGTAATATTTTTATTTGCATGCAGCTTTTGCAGTTTTAATAGATGTATTAGGGAAATATAGAGGAAAAAGATCTTCTCTGAAAAGCCTCCCCACTTTATTATGACGAAGTCGGTCAGAATACTGGCTATCTATTTCTTTAAGGAATTCTTTAAATCGGCAATGGTAGAGTGCTTTTTCCAAGATGCTGTTAATAATCTTAAGTATTAAGTTCTTGACGTGAATTATCGTAGCCTAGCGGTATACCGTTGCTTTACAAACCGAAGGTCACAGGTTCGAAACCCACAGGAAGACAATTGCATTGAGTTGCTGTGTCCCAGTTGGGTTATACCAATACGGGCTGATTAACTGATTGCTTGAAAACTAAGGTGATCCATGTGTCGGATAGGCATGTGAAATATCGGCCCAGCACCAATTCTCTCTTCGTTTGAGACGGATATCCATCCCACAGGGCTATAATAGTAAAGGAGCAAAAAATGCAATATCTCCTGCGAGGTTCGTTGACCTCTAAAGTAGATTGGCCACCGTGGTCGAAAGGGCCAAGGTATAAGAGAATAATCCGTAAATTAGTTTTATTTAACGACTGAATCGTTAAAATTTTTCAACAACGACTTAAATCAAGCGCATCATGTAGAATCATTGTAGCGTATTGCATTGTACCTATAAAATTTCTGTTTCAAATTAAAAATTTAAAAAACATTTTTATAAATACGGATACGTGACTAGAAAATGTTAAAAATTTATCTAATATTTGTATATTTACTCCTTTAACGATAGTGTATGATTTTGGTTTAAAACAAACAACTGTGTGTTCTGACACAAGGCGCATGTAATCACGTATGTATATGTGATCGCGTTCTTTTGGTAATTATTTTATGGTGTCTATTTTCAGAAGTAGCGCGTAGACTACAGGCGCCTTGTGCATGTCTCTTGAAAGTGATGAAGACCGCTTACGCACCTCTGGAGCGTGCCGAGAGATTGTTCTTGCAAATGAACAATCTCTCAACGATGATCAGCCAGGTAATACACCTTTTAATACGATAAAAACATGAAAATGAATGACTATTCGGACTAGCTTAAGATTTTAATTTATTTGTGTAGATAATATATGTGACAATGCTTTTTAGATTTCGTCTTTTTATTAATATCTGTGGTTAGTTTACTTCGGGAGCAGACATAATTTGGCAGGGGTGCCATAACACATTTATAACAAGTATATTTGTTATTCGCTCTTATTATATTTATTATCTTGGTTGACTGGGAAGGTATTACCACTTTCAGAAAAAGCCATGTACAAAAAAGTACTTCTTAAGTGTCTGTGAGGTTTTCGGGGTCTTACCATTTCTTCTTCCTTTACCACTTCTTTTCATCTCCATTCATAGATATGTTTCTATCTCCTGTGACTTATACTTTTCAAACCTATTTGAATATTATATGTGTCCATGATTGTCACTTAGCATCTGACGAACCATCTGCTCGCTTGCTAATTTTTATATGAATAGCTACGAAACAAAACTCGATTACCCAGTTATAGAGTTCACTTATGGTTAAATATTTGGGTTTTGCAAAGTCAATTTCGTAGTTTAAGCTTGTTTATTTATTTATACTTTTTGCACATACAAAAACAAATGCACCAAGCTTGTTCGAACCTCCTACTAAATTAGTCACAGAAGAACCACCACCAATCTCTTGTTCCCTGGTTCCTTGATCGCTTGGCTTCTAGGGAATGTGAGGAAAACAAATTTAGTGTAATTACTTATTTTTAATACTATAATACTTTTTCTTATATCTCCTACAGTTGTTGGTGTTTACTGCATGCGACCGCCTGTTCGTATCGCAAGGTCGACTGACGTGCCTCTATTCTCTTATGTTCTACAACGTGATCACGTACTCCGTCAGCTATGTACGAGAGATATGCACCAAAGAGGACTGGTCGCCATACGTGAACGTCACCAGACACTCACGCGTGAAGCACCTCGCCATGTCCGCAACGAAAATTGTCCTAGAGTGGACGAAAGCCGTCACTTTCATTGTTACAATAACATTTATACTTCTCACACTCGGTCTGGAGCAGGGTCTGGAGCATTTTCGACCTACGGCGTTATACACGACCATTACTGGCACTTACTACCTCTTGACGGAAAAGACCTTCTTGGAGTTGTGGCCGATAGCGCTGTCCGCTATGAAGCTGGAAAGACTTGAGGGTATGGAGACGCTGTACTGTGGGGTATGGGCGAGGGGTGTGACTACCATTCTAGCGCTGCCGCTGGTGCCTGCATTGGCGTGGAACGAGCGCTGGAGGCTATCCGTTCTAGTCTTCTACGTATGCGTGTTCATACACGGCCGGCATAGATTGGGGGAGGCTTTAGTCAAGATGAACGAGGCTTGTGATTCCCTCGCGAAATTCAGACGGGCCACGCCTGAAGAGTTGTCAACCCTAGAAGATGTGTGTGCAGTCTGTCTCGGAGTCATGAGGTCTGCCCGAGTGACGCCCTGCGCGCACTTCTTCCACGCGGACTGTTTAAGGCGATGCCTTGCGGCTTCGGACAGATGCCCAATTTGCGTCAGACCTTACGTTTTCTGCTGATGGTTTATCTGCTAAGAAGAAGACTGTTTATGGACTGGAAAATGCTAGATGGATATAGAGTTGATAAAAGTTATTATTAAACCTATTGTATGAGCAATTGATGTGATTTAGGTTAAGATTTACTTTTTTATGCGCTTATAACTTTCTATAGCTATGTTTATATTTATTTATAATGTAATTATTTATTAATGACTTAGAAAAAAGTTATATGTAGGTATGTATTTCCTGCATGAACAACCAGGATGTGTTAAAATAATTAAATATGTAGGTCAGTATTAATAAAACTATTATTATATACTTTCATTAATTTGTAATATTTACATATTTATTATAAAAATTGTTCGTAAAATGTACATAAATATTATATAAACCCTGCTTGGGTCCAACTAAGTGCTAATTTTGTACGATTTAATAAATAAATGGAAACAAAAACTTTACTATTAATAAAATATTCGACATAGGCAGTATAACAAGACGTCATAAATATTCACGTATACTATAGTTGAGTCAAATACTCGCTGCCTGCGATGCCATAAACCATCGGTGCGCTAGGTAGAGCTAGAGACAGTGCAGTGGGGTGTCGAACCATGCGATCGCACAGGGACTCGCGCTTAAGGGGGCCTCGCGGCTTAAACGGTAACATAACTTAAAATACTAAAAACTTTGCATTTTACACTTGAATATTCATTATTAAAATAATAAAACAAAATAGGTATTAATTATTACTTATAATTTCATTTAAACTTAAATTTCCATCTAGGTTCATTAATCTTTTTGTCATTTTGATACTAATAATTGCTTGCGGTAGTTTTTAAATTGAATCCAAATGGATGACAGAAATTTTTTGCCTTGCATTGTACTTTTGTTTGTTGTCTTTCGAGTTTGTTGGTATTGTTTTACTGTATGAAACTTTTCTACACTAGATATCTTAAACCAGTAAATAGCAAATTTCGAATAAAATTAGGATTCAAAACTTTTCCATGGCGTAACATCTGAGACAGATGGTCACTTTGTTGATTCGGTCGGTCGGTTAGGTTATATACCTCCCTGTTGGACCAGGTCCACTCAGTGCGCGTTCAACATTTTGATTCGAGGGACTACGAGAAATTTTACAGCTAATATTACGTCCACTTCGTAAAGCGTTAGCGCTCGGAAGAGAAGTGGCGGAAGAAACTGCAGCAACGCTTCTATCTCTAACTGGGGAAAACCTGTCTGCTACGTGGGGGTATCTATTATATGTTTGCCGCACTCGTCGGCAAGTTCGGTTTGTATTGTGTTTTTTTGCGCTCTGGCCCTGGCGATGGCAATAGTTGTTTCATCGTCGAGGTAATCTAAAACGTGACGCGGTATATGTCTTTTACTGTGGGGGAACGTGTCGAGCGGTATCGGCCAGTACAAGGCAGCACCTTTAATAAGTTGGTTGGGGTGCGCGCCGGCGAACTCAGGAGGAGCGATGGTAAGCAGCTTAAAATCTACATATAGATCGATGTCGCACAAGAATCGATTTTGTATCACCTGAAGTCGGTGTATTTGGCGGGGAGCTATGTGCGCGAAGACGCCTTTCATAGTTTTGTTTATAAGGGGGGCTAGAGGACCTTGTACGAAGGCTGCCCGGTTCCTGACCCAAGACACATGCGAAGCGAGTGAAGCTGAGTTTAGAGTCAAGGACGATACCTAGATTTGATTCCTTAAACCACGGTACTGGGTTACTTAGGAGGTTATCTGATTGGAGTTTGGGCGTTATGCTGCCCGGGTGAAAGAGTAGTGCTGCGCTTTTTGAAGGCTTTATTTCAACCATCCATTTCCGAAACCCTTCACGTCACTTCCCGTGGTGACTACGGTCTGGAGGCATTTGAGAACTGACTTTCTGCCTGACGTGAAAAGACAGGTGTTGTCAGCGAATAGCGAATTTGACATGCGGCATGTCGTTAGTGTAGAGTGAAAATAGGGTTAAGCCCAACATCGACCCTTGAGGCACCCCGGCTCGGACAGTGTGCGCTGTTGAGCACACTCCTTCGACGCGGTAGCGGAAGGGGTGATTTCCTTTATCATTTTTAGGACGTATGCTCTGGAGTTATCACAAGTATTAACGTGCCCTTTCGTTTTTAAAAACACTTCTTTATACGAATTTTTGTTTGGAATTCTTGACATGAAACGTGTGATTTTGGCGTCTGATAAAGGTACGTTCGGTAAAGACAAAATTGTCTTCGAAGATATTTGAAATTTTCGGCGATCAATATTTTAGTGATAAGTTTCCTTGGCTCAGCTTGTGGGTTTTTTATATCATAGGACGCGATATACTATCTATTACCATCGGTACCACTGTGCGATTTCGTCGTCATTTCCTACCATTCATGTACCAGTCATATTCATGACACCAACGTAGAAACGATTGTCGTGGTACTTGCAGAAAGAAACGACAATTAGACCACCAAGGAGAGAGACGCTCTTAAAATGTCCGTGAAGTCACACGAGTCACTGTGGTGGATTCAATCGAGCATGTGTCTTGTTCTTAAAATATTGGATTGGAATGTTATAAATTAAACATAAAACTAAGAAATTACATAAGGCTGGAATGAAAGGAAAGCTAATCAATCAGGTTTTATATTTAAAAATTGCAGAATATGTGATAAATATATAAAGTGTTAATGACCTCAACTTGTACTTATCAAATGTTTCTCGTTGATATGTATTTCAAATTGTACTGTTTTAATTCATCGTATTAATGTTTGTTAATAATTTTAAAATGACACGATATTATAAATTTATTTAATAACATACCACTTTCAAACGAAAAGGGCCCCGCAAAATATTTTTGCAGTAGCTACGCCCCTGCCTACGGTTTACTATCATTGTATCCAATTGCTTTAGGGGAATACGCGTCGATTGCCTGAAAAATGAGATGATCCATGCTTCGGGTGGGCATAAAAAGTCGACGATCCGCTTGACCTCACTGTTCGTATAGGATATCCGTCTTATCGGACAATTAAAGAAATGAGAGAAACAGGAACCTGTAATTGTGCATACAATTGCGCGCAAGATATTTTCCGCACAGTTATTTAATCTCACGTAGATTAACCGCCCTGGTCAAAAATCAGAGAGAGAGACATTATAATAATGTATACCTTATATAGAACAAAGAATAAAATACACTAGATTGTTTAAAATATTTTTCTGTGTTTCCTCATATTTTTATACTTGATATAATAGTTATATCATCCTTATTTAAATAAGTAGTTTTTTAAAGAGTTGCTTTACACACTATTTTAACATAAATCACTTTTAAAAACAATAAATGATTTTTTTCTTATTTTTTCTCTATTAAATTATAAAATAGCTTCCGATGATTTTTTTTTCATTTACTTATTGCACAAGTTAAAGTCTAAATTTAAATATCTATGTGTACATTTAAGTACCTATACAATGCGTAATATTTATGTTTGTTGCCGCATATGCACCGTTTATAACATAAATCTAAGTAGCTTTAGTGAGAAGCAAAAACGAATAAGAGTCCCACTGCTGGGCAAAGGCCTCCCCAGCATCATTTTACGTTAAGTCATCCTGTCAACGTTTTTGAGTCTGCCTCTAAGACGTAGGGTCTATAAATAATTCTTTAAATGGTTTTAAACTTTTATTTTGAATATAAACTCTTAATTTAATTTATGAACTTTTAATACAGGTAAACGACTTATGTTGTTTGTACCAGTCATAAGGTAATTTACGATTATTTGTTGAAAATACTGTACATTTAAAAATCTCCGCAATACAGTCCACGTTTCGCATTATCATTGCGAGGTGAAGGCAGGTGGAGTTATTTCATACCGACCGAGTTTTTATTGCTTATTTTATCAGCTGCCTACCTGTCGGTTGACGGATTTAGGTTAAATAATAATAGTTCGTACATACCTAGCAATTGAAACGCTAGTTTTATTTCTGAATCACGAATATAGTGGTCTCATTAAAATAAATAAAACAAGTTATTATTGTTAATGACTTATGAAACTCCACATGTTTATTTCTCTTAAATTCAATTAAAACTATATATAAAACAAAGTCGTGTTAGGCATACCATTTATAACTCATGAATAGCAGAATAATTATTAAAATATCGAAAAATTATAAAAAAAAAAATTAATTAAGGAAAATGCCTTCTAAATGTTTTTTTTAATAAAATTGATCAATCCGATTGATCAAAAGGACAAAATCGCGGACAACTAATTTAATAAAAACACACATGTGTTTTGTATATTTTAGCAAATAATTGATTATCACAAAAGTCATGAAGTGACGTTAGAAATGTGTTTTGCCAATTCAAGTATACATAAGTTAAAATTACAAAAAGACACATCTTTCTTTTTTCTTATATATAAAAATTAATTGTTGTTTGTTAGTTGGTTAAACACAAAAACGACTCGATCCATTTGTCTTTTTATTTGTGTAACATTTTAACACATATAATAAGACAAATCGGTCGAGCCGTTTTTGTGTGGTTGTTCAGGAAGGTTATGTAAAAAGAAATTCAGAATCAGACAGAGTTCTTCTGTGATATATTTCCATAACAACAAGAAATTCCGCATTTAATATTTATATTAAAGGATAAGTGCGCGGATTAAAGGAAGAAATTTTTACGCAAGTGATAATAGCTTGTATACAGCTTGTATCGCATAATATATATTTTTGATAAATTTGAACAGTATTTTGGATAAATATGTAATTTACGAATAGTACATCGATATAGGTTTAAATAACATTACTTTCTCTGTAAACGTGTACTAACTTGCTATGCTAATTAAAGCAGGAATTCTGCATAAAGGAGAAATATATGAATATTAGATTTCACTTTATGTACGAGGTAGTAGAGGCCTATCCTAGGATTTATTTAGAAACATTCATTACTTAGGAACACTCACAAACATAAGGGAAATAATGCGCTCATTCGCAATGTTCACTGTACACTAATAAAAAACATGGTAAGGGTGATACATGTACTAAGACCTTACAAAGTGTATGTGGTAGAGATGCTTCATACAGCTATTGCTGCATTTCTACAGCCGCGCTCGCCAGGCGAAGTACCACCATCCTTCGTAGAGCCAGCATAAGTATGCACGGCTCTTAGGGTTCCTACCCTTTTCTTTTCTATTCCTTTCCCCACCAAATCCTTAATATAATCCTAACCCATTCTTTAACCTGTTTTATCCAATTTCTTAAGTCGGCAACGCTCACGCAGCTCTTCGGGTATTGCTCAGGTGCTCGCTTACCAACCTCTCCAAAAAAAATCCTAACGGATGCTCGATTATTAATGAACCTTGCCATAATATTAACATCGAATTGGATGTATTTAGAGGATTTTGTTACATAATGCCCTAGTGAACTCAATGAAATGTAAAATATGTGACCAATGTCCAAACCCGTTCGAAAAAGGTCACTTAAGCAGGCCGCGTCAGTTGTCGTTTGCTTACTTTAAGATAAGTGGAAAAGAGAAGGGGCTCCAAATGGCTCCGTCGTGACTGGACTTCCTAAAAAAATGTGCAGCATTCATAATGTCGAACATAAATCTATACTAATATTATAAAGCTGAAGAGTTTGTCTGGTTGAACGCGCATATCTTTGGAACTACTGGTTCGAATCGGAAATTTCTTTTAGTGTTGGAAAGCCCATTCATTGAGGGAGGCTCTAGGCTAGGCTGATATGAACTGTAACCAATAGGTGCGAAGAATTAATGAAAAATGTCGCAAAAAGTCTTTTATAAGACGAAGTTGCTCGGGTCAGATAGTAACAATGTACAATTATTTTCGAGTCTGACCATTATAAATCAGTAATTGTGATTCTTTGTTTAAGCGGTAATTTTTGAATCAACAAAATCCGTTGAGTTTTTTTAATAACACCAGTTCTTTTTGACAATAACAAAATAAACTAAGTTCGAGTTTCGTTCAACGAAAGATTTGTATGGAAGAATTTATTGACCAAGCAAGCGAAATGAGTGAAGTTTCCAATTATTAATAGTATTTATGTATGTATGTTCAAATTTCAATGGAATTTGGAATATATGTTGGCAATATTAGTATAATGTTTAAGCTCGTTGGGCATCAAGATTGTTAGTAGTACTTTAAGATATATTTAAATTAATCCATATTCGCGAAGAACTAATAGTTATATAAGAACTAATACTGATTGGTTGACCGTTATACAGCTTTATAGTAAACGTCAAAGTAGCGGTAGACGGTAAGCGCAATAAAAAGAGATAAATTATTATGTCATCGTCATAACGTTCTTGAATTTCCGTTACAGCTGTTGATGTACCAGTGATTAACCAACTGCGCGGAAGATATTATAGTGAAAAAGTAACAGCCCATTTTTAATTTATCCCACTGCTGGGCTAAGGCCTCCTCTAAACGGAGGGTATAGGGCGGTCCCAGAGCGGATTCACCGCCGAGCACGTGGTAAATCAGCACCTAAAATTGCAATTAAGTAAAATGACAATTTCATTGGTGCCGGAACCGGGGTATGAACTCAGGTTCGCCTCGCGTATATAGAATTAAAGGCGAGCGCCCGGATACTGAGCCACCACAGTTCTTATAGTGCACGAGTTTATAGTCATGCGCAGATACAAATGCGATAGAGATACCCTTTCCTTCACTTTTGTAGCCCGAAAGACACGATATCCGATACGAGCGGGAAGACACCTGATGTGGCACTCTTTTTATATGCATGTACTATCAAGAGATGCTATATAGCCCATAATCCATCACATTCATACATATATATATCCACGGGACTCAAACCCACGGCCTTTTAAAGCATGTACTTATACTACTACAACTGGAACTGGAAGATTGAGAATTGGCAAACAAACAGTTCTCCAAATATCAATCGGTAAATGTCGCTTTTGGATATCAATATGATTGTGCGTTGCCGAACTTGGAGAAAATGGGTCCATGGGTAAAAGAGGGACGAGAATAGAGGAGTGAAAAAAGAAGAAGGGAAGGTGATAGATAGATGGCCGAGTGTCATCCTAACACACCATGTATTTTTAGTTTTTATTCCATACGCTACTCTTGCTGTAAGTTCTATGGATTGTTTTGCAAGGACGTTCTAGAAACACAAATCAGGCATACAAACAACCAGATCCGAAACAATTATTTGAAGGTCATACAAATAATTGTTCGCGACGCCGATGCCAATGGCTTAGCAACTGCACAAATCGACTCGCAGCGAAACAGCCCCGTCACGTTAATCGATTTTCACCATTATTACTCCATGGTAACGCAAGACCCGAGAGTTGCACTGCTCGAGAAACCATTTAAACATTTCAAGACCTGCGGTTGGAAACCATACGGTACTCGCCGGACTTGGCCCTAACCGACAACCATTTTTTTCTTTGATTTGCGCAATGTTCTGTATGGTACAAAAATATCTACACAATAAATAGTATTTACGCAGTCTGTTAAGTCTAAATCCCTTAATCTTCGTCTCACAAAATCTTGACTGGATCTTGGTTTGTCTATTGTTTATGTTAAATGTTAGTATTTGTTCAGATTAAGCATATATAATATTTCTTAAAATCCAGGAACTAATTAGAATATTATTTTACGTATGAACATTTTCTTACAATAAAAGCTCTTTATATATAAAATGGTTTAACAATTGTTACAAAAATCTAATTTTTGAGGCCTTCCTATATAGTCCAACACAAAAGAGTAGAAAATACATGAGGGCGCCACCGTCATTCATATAGCAACACAGATAGTATGACCAAAACGGTTTTGATACTTATACGTATTGCACTATTTTATTTATTGAAATATTATTCCATTATTATTAGCTTTCTACAACTTTATTTTCGTAGAATTTTCAATTTTCGTGGGTGTTGAGGCTTTTCCCTCATTTTCATTACCAATTCTTAGTACTGTACTTTCAGACACACCTAAAATAAACAAAACAAGATAATTTTAAAACTTAAAAACATATTATTTATCATTTTTATAAATGTCTAACAGACTTGATATTTACTTAGAAACTAAGCCTATATTATTTTTATTAAAAATGGATTAATTCGATAACGTAAAACTGTAGTGAGAAAAATGTTTAAATGTATTAAATTTTACACAGTATAATATCAGTTTGTCATCATATTTTAAGTAATATTACATGGTGTCTTACCTGTAAAATCTGCCGTACGTTTGTCAACGGCGCCTAATTCGGATAAAAGCTTTCCAGTTGAATATTTTGTCATACGCCACATGAAAACTGTATATATAA
>DWHK01000718.1:0-12881 GCA_018247855.1 Graphium androcles
CCACAAATGTTGGTCCTCAACGTATTATTGAAAAGAATATTGTCGAATAGAATAATAAAATATTATTGAAGTAGAATGATTCGTACATTCGTTTTGCATATAAAATGGTTCTCAGCGACTTCCCGACGCCATCTTACGATGACTTACAGTAATCGTTTTTTATATAAACAACAGCTGGCATGTGAGCATACGGTTCACGTGAACTTTTGAAAAGTAGATGAAAAGAGTAGAAAACAACGAACAACAATAGAGAAGAGTTGGGCGATTTAGGAAAAAGTTAGGAGATGTGTCATCTGGCAATACCACAAGCCAAGTCTACTTTATTTCACCCTAGCTCCCTGTGTAAAAAGGGGTGTTAACCCGCTAGAGGAGGCAAATAATTGCAGCATGATGTATGTAAGATGTTCTACTTTACAATTTATAAAAAGTAGTTATTGCTATGAGCTTAGGTTAATGCCGTCTGTTTAATAGAGTTGCATGAGTCAAGCACACAGTTTTGAAACTTTCTTTTTAATTTTGTGAGGATGTAATCATCATTTCTATATTAATATGCACTGAGAGTGCGCATATGGAGTGCTCGTGTGAAATTTGGCATAGAATCGCACGAGAGCAGAATACCGAAATCAGTATATTTACCACCTAATACAAATCGCAGCTTTTTATCTATAAGAGTAGGCAAGCACTGGCTGATTGAGAAGTAAAAAAAACACTTGCAAAACGACTATAGGAACAGATTTATCCGTTGCTGATTATAATTTATATGGGCATCTGCATTCTCATCATAAAGGATAATCGGACACATTCCTGCATTTACCGCACGCACTACATAAAAAAATTAATACTACTTTATCCTGCAAGTTTTATGTACACTTTGATAGCATTATATGGCTTTAGGTGGATTGGTTAGTCTTTAGTAAAGGCACCACAAGCGTTAAATCAGGAGGAAATTTAAAGTACGTATCATTTCATCATCACAACTCTTTTAGGTTGAAAATGACAAGCTAATTAAATACATGGACTTATATTACTACGTATGTGAACATTATGTAAGTATTTTTCTTCCTTTTAATGTTTATTTTTTTTATTCCCTATACGACCGAAAAATATAAGGTATAAGACCGACTTTGTACATGCACAACGCACGGATCCTCTTTCAACCAACTGGGAAACAAAGTCATAATCCCCATGTAGGATTCAACTTCACGACCTTTGATTTGAAAGGTCAGAGCCTTGGCCATTGGGCCACGGAGACATTTTTAGATTAAATGATAAAGTACAACTGTAATGTTATATGTTAAATCACCATTATTTGAAGTTAAGATTTTCTATGGACATTAAATGAAAGGTGAACTTTTAAGATTGTCTAACCAGGAACACGGGGTAGAGTAGCACAACGTAGAAAGCTAAGTATACGTATAGCGTGAAGCATTGCACCAGCATGATTCCGGAGACCATGGTTCTCAGCACACGCTGCACGGGCATCGATAGTTGAGGTGGCATTTTCATTTGCCATATCTGAATAGTCAAAAAGAATTTTAGCTACTTTAAGGTCTACATTGACGTTCATAGAATATATTAACAGCTATAAATGGCTGGTCCATTTATTAGGTATATTATATATAGTACAGTAATATGTAACATAGTAATATATAATATATATTATAGCTACTAGCCAATTTATAACTGTCAGTGTAAAGATATTTTACTTATCGAAACATTACCTCGACTATAGTCATTATTTGACCGAGCGAGTGAAGCTAGTAAGGTTTGGAATTAGCATTAGATCGAAAACACATTTTTTGTTTGTATGTATGAATGTATATTCCTCTTTAAATGAAATTGAAATGTAATATACGTACATTTTTAAAATTTTTTGGACATCTGAATCGGTTCAGTAGTTATATTTATTATTATTCAGTTGTTATATAGAGATATTTAGATAAACATGAAATAGTTTTAATAAATAAAATAATCGCGAGGTCCAAGTTTGCGGCGAACTACTAATTCTAATAAGCTGTTATTGGTTTCATCTATTTACACTGAATAGACAATAAATTGTATTTTTCTTATGTTTACATACATCTAGATCAAACTAATAAAATATAAATTTTTTTAAATGATATGCAACATTGACCCTAAACAAATTAACGTACGTAGTTTTTCCTAGCAATAAATATAAGCATTTCTTGGGGTTTTACATGATATTAAATAAACGTAACGCACAATCCTTCGTGGAAAGCATCTCTAAAACATGCTAATAGAGTATCTATCTTCGGAAAAAATTTTGAAATCAGGACAGACAGTTTTGAAGTTATTTTAAACAGTCTCTCCCTGTGCTGTTAATATATCGTTCATCGCTCAAGTTTCATGGGACGGTTGGCGCACCTGTTTCAAATTAGCGTTAACTTTGAAGAGCGTTGCGTCGAAGATGGTTCGTATCAGACCCAGGAGGGTCCACATGCACACTTCCGCCTGCAAACTCATACCGACGTAGGACATTATGTTCAGCATGTTGGCACACGTATCAGGTTCACTTCAAATTAATTTTGTCCGTCTGTGATGGCTTTTTTATTCTAATGATGTTCAAACGTTTTGTGTTTCATTATTATATTTTGATCGTGTTTGAAGGATTGTTTCTTTTGACATTTTGACAAATGAAGAGTCAAGAAACAGAAACGATTGATGGTTTCTATTTATATAGACAATGTTAAAAAAATAGTGGCCACAATTTAAACTTGTTTTATTGAATAATAGCTAGACTTATAATATTTGCCTTACCGATATTTGATATAAAAGGAAATTATTTTAGGAGTTTTCTTTTCAAATGAAGCGGGTACTAATTTTATTAAAAATAATAATAAATATTAAGATTAATTAATAAATTATATGATGACGAGAATCACAATGTTTTAGTTGGTTACTATATCATCAATATACTAGTTCAGAAAAGCGTTACGTGGAGTAGTCATTGTCGCCATATTTCTCAATATTCGTCCTGCACCAGAAACTGATACCCTCTCCATAAAAACAAAACTCAAGTGGGCATGATTTTTTCAAAATATTTATGAAGACTTGAGTACCGCGCATACGTTGTAACATGCTAACATGTTTTATTTCATAAATATTATTTTATGATTCATAAATATTATTTTTGTAAACTTCAATTAAAGAATGATTGAAATCGTAACTAAGGTTTCGAAGACAACCTTTAACGACTAAACGTAGAGACTTCCAAACATTTTTATTTCTTTCAATGAAATAGTTTAGAGCTCCTCCATGGTCAAGTACAACTGCCTTCATAGCGTAGAGGTGTGTAGGCCTTGCTTTACAAACAGAGGGTCATAGGCTTGAATCCGTGGGGAGGATAATGACGTGTTACATGACATGTTATTGTTTCTTAATAGGGTCAGAACCAGATTGTCTGAAAAATAAGAGGATACTTGTTACGGATGGTCATGTAAAAATCGGTCTCAGTTGTCAAGAACACCTTTGTCAGTCGTTAAAGGTGCCTTCAAATATCCTAACAACTAAACCTCCCCCCAAATACAGTTTAACCCTTTGGGTTGCGGAGGTCAGATACCAGTCGATCTATGTAAAAACCATTGTTGGATGTTGGATTAGAAGCCAACCCCAAGTCATATGGAAATCAGTGTGGGAAGAAGAAGAGCTATTCTTAAAAGTTTTCTGCCCCAAAACATTTTATCGCGTAAAGCGAATAGCAGTATTAAGATAGGGAACCCCCGACTTGTTGGATGTTGGATACATATTGGTAAGTTACAATGTTTTTATGTAGCTGTACTAGGTTGACGATCAACTGAGGAAGAATCCTATCAAGAGCGCCCGTAATCAAAGATGATGTACGCATAAAAGATTCGCAAAAAGAAGAGCAACAAGAAAGGATAATTCGCATTGAAAGCCAAATAAAAATAACTAGTAGTTCGCTGCGAACTTGGACCTCGTGCTCATTTTATTTTACATATATTTCAATATCTATTAAACTGTAAGCAGTTTAATAGATAAAGCTTACTTTATTTCAATTGGAGCACTGGTTCGAGAGTTATCGCAGAACATACATAGATACATACATAAAATGTCTTTTCGCCCCCACTGTACTTGTAAACATCACTCGCTTCGCTCGCTCGGTCAGTAATTGTTGGTTTACGCGTTTATTGAAGTTTAAATATCTTTGTTTAAAAGGACTTTATTCTTTTAATTAATCGTAATAATATTTTATTATTTTCTACTTTTATAATACAATATTGTTCTACTATAGATGCTGCTTGTAAATTTTGCGATATTACTGAAAAAGTTATTGTTTGCCTGTGTCGTTTGCCAAATAAGCAAATAATTGTAAAATTTCGAATCTATTTAAATGTTGCTAGTATGTATTATGTAACGTTACATACGTGGAAAGCGGGAATAATTTGACAGATAGAAAAAGTGCGCTTTTAAATGTCGAATATTTTTTTTTATTTATGAATAAAACTTTATTTTTATTTTATGACTTACTTTCACTAAATCCATGTAAATTTTTCGCATGATATAACAGTGTAAATTAAACAATTAAATGCGGTGACAAGAATATTTAACCCTAAAAAGAACTCTAAATAATATACTTATCGACGTATTTAAACCTTGTACGCATATTCCACTACGCTAAACATATATAATTCAATAAATTGTCCTTAAAGCAAAAAGGCAAATTTATCACATTATTTAGGTATTATCGACATACGTGCCGTATATATTAAAAAAATTCGCAAAATTCTGCGCAAAATAAAACCGCGGGAAATGTGAGTATCAACATGACGCCATTGTAGTATGGCGTCGCACGTATCCGAGACAGACTGACGAACTCCGACGTGCGAGCGTGTTGTGTTTCACGCGCTGCCGAATACATTTACGTGCTACTTTTTCTCTATTCTTAAACAACTGTTATTTCGTTTAAAAACATAATATAACTGCATCAGTGTTCTATCGTGTTGATAATAGTGCAAAGAAGTGTTCCTTCCAGTTGCGAGAGGTAATGCTTTTTTTAATTTTATTTGTTATTACGTGTTATTTTATTTTTTTTTATATTGGGTCATGATTAATTATAGTATTGGGATGTGAGATCAGTGGGACCTTGGTGCCGTTTCTGTATTAATGTAGGTTGCGTCCTTACCTTGGACGGCATGACCGCATGAGTCGCGAGTTATTTTTGATAATTCTGTAAACGCATCTCGTCATAGGCGCCGATTTTTATATCATATAAAAGAACTTCCACAAGTTATAATAAACATACTAATATTATTATTATTAAGCAGTATTTGATGCTACAGTAGCATATGTAGTTTTTTCCGTATTATAATGAACGTTAAGATAACCTGTTATCAACGTCTGCGCTCCAAAAGCAGTATTTGCCGACGATTTTACGCCAACACTATAAAACTATACATAAATATGGGTGGAATAGCAATCTTGAGACTTTAAAAACATGTTTATTTCTTATTCTGATACGATTTTGTTTAAAGTCTACTATGTACTATGTACTAGAATTTTAATTTTGTGTCGAAACGATGTGGGAGATCGTCGACCCACGCACCTAACTGTAAACTATTATCCAATTAAAACAAAACTTATTGTTTTCTTTTTAACTCTAGAAACATCCTACTCTAAAATAGAAACCATAGATTTGGAATTAACTTACGGAATTGCTGCTGTATATGATTTAGATAGTATTTATATTTATAATTAAATTGTAACTTGCTAATGTATATATAGTAGATACTTACTATATTGTTATAAGCCGTCTTACTAACAACAAAAGAAGCCGAAACAATTTTTTTCTAATTTTTGTCTGTATGTTCGTTTTATTGCATAAAAGCTACTGCGTGAAATTGGATGTGATTTTTACAGTTGTATTAATGTTGGTCTAACTTTCAATTTGGCACGAGTTTCATATTGATACGCCGTATAGAAGTCGAGAAAAATTAAAAACTTAGTTATAGGCATAGTGTGTGTGTGTGTAATATCGTACGTATATCTATTTTACCGCCTAAAACATAAAACTCCTATAATTGTGAGTAAAACTGCAAGGAACAGCTAGTTTTGGTATAATAGTAGGTAGTAGGTGTTAAGATTTCATGTACAACGTTTAATGCCTAATAGCGAGAACTTTTTTCTAACTTTATCATAAGACGAAAATAATAAAATACATACATATATGGCCACTCGGCCTCTCAGTCTCAAAAAACTCCAACCAAACAAACACTTGTTTTTTTTTTTTAATGAGAGGATACATGTTTCCTATCTCCATTCAGCCACTAAATACAATAAACAATTGTCAGCATACATAACACAGCTCAAGGGTTTGATAAGGGGACCGTCTTTTTATCCTTCACAGTTTGCGATAACCCAAGAACCAATCATTAAATTCAAAGAATACGTAACAGGCCGGATGCGACTTCCTTTTGCCTTTTACTAAAATAAAATCGTGTCATATGGTGAATAAATACTTCAGAGCGTGTGAAAGTCTATCTTGTAATTTGTTAAAAGTATTTGAGAGAATTTATTATATTTTTATAATGAAAAATATAATAAATTTTATAACATTGCCATCTTTTTGTCCCAATGAACCAATGTTACAATTTGAAACTATGTCTCGAAACGTGGATAACAATAACTATATCTAAACAACCCCTTTACGATTGTAAACCTTGGGCTACTTTGACGCACCAAAAATAGCAGCATTGTCTCCTTCCTTCATGTTTTTATTGGGTTATTACAGCGAATTCCAGACAAAACATTGGTACATTTTATATTATGTGGAATTTTTGCTATTTAGCCCAGTTTTTATAATTAGGCAGCAAATAATGTTTTTAAAAAATATAAAGAAATTTTAGAAAATAACAGTCACAACGTTGAGAATAAATTTTTGATTCCATCTATTTGAGTTCATTGTACACTCTCCATAATAACTACTATGTCAAACATCATTGGGCCTCTTGCCTTCTTTCAAAAAATCGCGTGTTGGCAAAATTATTTTTTCAAACATTAAATCCTGATATATCGATGATATAAAAACTAAACGATCCTGACGCTACATTTCGATCAGGATTAATAGCCTTTTTATGGAAAAGATGATAAACGAGCAGACAGTTCACCTGATGTTAAGCGATTCGGTCCCCCATTGACACACAACATCCGGAGAGTCACGTATGCGTTGTCAGCCTGGGAAATTGGGAAGGATAAGTCGGGAACATTTCAAGAATTTCGAGGGGAAATAAGTAAGAAAAAAGGGTAGAAATGGCTTTCCAGCAACTCAAAAAGTCATGCATACTTCGTTTTATGTCGACTTTTTATGTAGGGCGGTGTTACTTATCTGGGCCAGCGCGGCCTTAGAAGTACAGCAAGAGCTGTGAGAGGATGTTATGCTCTGCCATCTAAGAAAAATATCCACATGAAAAGACTCTGTTAGATTCTTGCTTTCAGCAGCGATTTATCTATCGGTCGTCTCCTAAGGGGCGTAGAGAAATTTTAAATTGTTTAAAATATATTTTCAGAATTAAACAACAAATACTTATTTTTTTCAATCTGACTAGAAAGTTAAGAGAAAAGAATCTTCAACACAATTATACTAGTATTGTGGTTTTTATAGTATAACATATAAACTATTTACCTATTTCATTTAACCCGATTCCACAAACTTTACCAGATAATTCGCCTCAAATCTCTTTTTAATTGTATTAAACGTCACTGTCACTAACCACACGTCAATTTACAGCCATTTTATTTTTAACACTATTGTCTCAGGCGTGTGGCGTCGCACACTTTATTATTACCCACATGTTTGTTTACGCTTTCCCGCCAATTTGTTGAGTCTCGTACGCAGATATATTATCAAAAATTCGTAAAAAACAAACGAAATTAAATGAAACACAATTTCTATCCTGTGAAACCAGACATGCAAATTGGCTTAGGAACTGGTGTCAATGACTTAATGTAAAAAAAAACTATGTGATTTGCATAAGGTATGTGTTTTGTAAAAAAAAAACTATATATTTGCTTTTATCTTAATAATAAATAGTGCTATACATAGTATTATTTGAATATGTAACAGATATAGTAAAACAAATTAATATATAAATAACGTATATCTTCGATTTAAGGATAATCGATGCATTTTCTTTTCTAATATATAAGCTAAAGCAATCCTGTATACAGTCGTTTGTGGCAGTGTAATAAAAGTATTACAAAGCGAATTCAAATCATAAATTATTCATGTAAAGTTAGGTAATAGCATTTGCATAATCCATCTCAGGTCTGACTAGTTCTTTTCTACTATTTTATTTTTACGTCAAACTCTTTATGTCCAGTCTCTATTAGAAGTCGTATACGTGGGAGAGATTTACGTATATGATAATCATTAAAAATTAATTTAAATATTTATAGTTTCTTTTAATTCTGTTTACATTAAATAGATGTGATACGATATTTACATTTTGCTGCTCCTAAAGGTCGTAAAGTAATAAAATAGATAGCTTTAAATGCATTATATGCCCCTGGCTATCGTATACACACATATATATACATACTTACATACATATGTAAGTATACTTAAATAATCGTATGATTGAAATGCAAACTTTACAGGACATAGCTTTAAAGACGTTTGCCTTTACGTTCAGTAAATGGATTAAGGCTTACAAATACCAAAAGAATTTGTTAAATCTAAGATAATTCCGGAGATTAGCACCTTTACACAAAAACAAACGGAACAAATTCTTCAACATTTTAATTAATGTAAATACAATACGTTCTGTAATACTGGTAGCTTCGAACGGGAACGGTCAATCTACGAAATATCAAATAATACGTGGAAAGTAATATAGTGCATACAAATTTGGGATTTGAACCTACGATTTCCGGTTCCAAAATGCGGACCTATAGGTACTGCTGTCAAATATTATCATAACACTTATAATCAATGTTCGTGGCCGATTTTTTCACTTACAAAATATTAGAAAGAAAGAAATGTGCAAGTCTAACAAAATATTGATGGAATAAAAAAAAGAAATGAGGTAATAAGGACATATTTACAAATATAAAGTATATTGACGGTACATACAAATATCATCTTAAAATAAACTGATAAATTATTGGCTACTTGATTGACTGACGCATGGCTTGAAATATAATTTTCAAGCCACCATCACGATTGTGAACTAATTTACTAAATATTATATAAAAATGACATTTTCAATTTATTTCTGTTCTTTAGGCTCCCTTCAGACCTCCGAGACCAATGGAGCCAGAGGTTGTCACCGTAAACAGCGTGTATTTGGAAAATATGACGACATTACTGAGACAACAGGTATGTAGTACATAAAGTATTTTAAGGTGATGTTATAACTTCCGAGTTAAAAATTAATCTACAAACTTAAATAAATTAAAAAATAGTCTTTGCTAGATATAAACATATTTCCGTTCGACTATAGATCCATTGCCATTACATCTTTGTGCTCAAAAGTTCACAACTATACACAAACAATAAGTCAATAATTTACAACCAACTCCTTAAGTACCTTCAGGATTACCAACTTATCAGTGACATAATAAATGTATTCTTAAAAGATAGATAGCTAGTTATCTTCTTCTGTACCTGACCTATTGATGTGCGCAATTGAGAACATGGAGGAGGATCTGGCAGCTAGTTAGGACGTAATGAAAGCCTTTCATCGCTCGATTGCTTCGAGAGCGCTTCTGATCGGATTCAAGTGATCGCCTTTTTTTCTGGGTCGAGTGCACTAAAGCCGTTTCCCAAGATAATGGAACCACACCTAAAGAGCAGGAATACTACCCGCACCCTCGTCTTTTCTCACGCCATCTTCTTACCGATTCTAAATCTGCACTTCTATGGAATGACTAATTCTGACTGGCAAAACACTCCGAGTGCCCACTGATGACGTTATCACTTAACATTAGATTTACCTATCCGTTTAGTTAAAGCAGTTGCTCCAATATAATATAACCTCCGACCTGTTAAAAATTATATGAAATTTAATAATCTATATGTTTATTACTTACATCTAAAATTAATATGTTTATTTCTTTTCTCCCTCGTTTGTCTCGACTGGTAAGTAAGTTTCCTAGATGTCTGTCCCAAGCCCGTACCCAGTTCTTTTTCATCATCAATGCTACTCTTGCGACAAAAGACGACAACACTTGAATCAAATTTTTTGCTGTGCAGCACTAAGTTACTGTTAGATGAGCCGGTTGCTTTTTCGACTGTTCCTTCATAAAAATGTTGTTTAAAAATTTCACAAAGCAGAACAGTCGTAATAATTGTTATTTTAAGAGAAATTTAAAAGAACTTTTACTTATATACATATATGTATATAATCTAATCTCCTTCTTTCCACCGCAGTACTTCTCAGACATGGTGATAATCTGCGGCGCGAAGGGCTTCCCCGTCCACCGGTTCATGCTGGCTGCTGCCTGCGAGGCTTTTCACAGATTATTAACAACAGACTGCGTCAGCCTCTCAGCAGAATTGGCGAGGAGCTCCAGTGAGAGTAGTATGGTGAGTAAATGGTATTTTTTTTATAATTATTAGAAATTATTTCATAATTTCTCTATTTCATATTTTATTTCTATTGGCATCGTGATGTTGGCATGTTTCATTTTCCCAGTCTTTTTAGTCTTTTCAAATTTTTTTTATTAATTAAAAGCCTGCAAAAATCAGTTCAATTTATCTCTGAGATTAGTCCAAGTAAATACGGAACCAATGAGACGGGAAACTTTTTTGTAATAAATATTGTTAATAGTTTGAAAATGGAGAGGCAGAAAAATGTTGCAGTGTCTCTGGGAAGAGGGGCAAAGTTATGTGTGATTCCTACCCGATAAAATCTCTTGTAGATAACTTTCGGTGTTTTGAAAAGGGTTTTAGAATTCCTTTAGAAACTCCCTGATGCCTTTCTGCACTACAGCGACTAGCTCTTTAACTTTTTTTTGGTTTGGGGCAACATGAGACCAGTTCTTGTTGCTCTGAGCTCAACCAGATATTTCATTAAAGAGAATGTATTAATAGCAATAGACTATATGGACCACCTGTGACTCATAAGGATAGGCAAATAGTATCTCAATTCTTTTACGATATATTGATATCCTTTAATATAAGCTAGTGCTGTATCCAGTAATGTTATTAATGAATACCACATTGTGCCACATACCTTACAAATTGTTATTTAACTTTAAACTAAATGTTTAGAGCTTAAATATAATTCGTGTGGTATTAGATATTAAACCCCCATCATTATATAATTACCATTACAGGTTAGCAGCATGGGTGAAGCGACAACCGGAGATTTTAATGAGGACACAGAGTATTTGATAAGACAAGACCAAGCGAAACAAATGAGGTAAAGAATTTGTATTAAAATCCGAATATTTTATTAATAAGGTAGTGTAAAGTTAATGATAACGCTGTTGACGAGAACTAACAAAACAATCAGGTAATTAGAAAAAAAATCAATGCACATTGAGCCCATTACGTAAAAGCCATTTTGTGGCAGAATCGTGCTAATAATACTCCAAATTGGCACCGCGGCTTTTTCTTCTCCTGTCTTCATATTTATTCTTTAGCTTCCTATTCTTTTCTACTTTACCTAAGCAGTTTCTCCTGCTTCCGGTTTTCTACTACTTTAGTTTTTAAATTGTTTCCGCTCTTTAGATTTCATGGACTATCCACTCCTTTTTTCATTACTTGCTACAACTTCGTTGTTCACTGTGTCTTTTGTCGTTCGCTTCTGTTTTATCTTTCGCCTCTTAGTTTTGGTGTCTCTCTAGGATCTTTCCTTTATTGCGGAAACTCGTGAGCTTGGTGTATAGTCAGTCATGATTTTATGTTAAGTCGTAAGTTATGATTTTCTTCCAATGGCTTCTGTTAATGACTATTATTGCAACGATATAGAAATATCCCGTCGTAGATTCGTAATATTTTATCTCATTATGTCACTATCGTGCTGGTGCATGGCCTCTTGTACCTTTCCCTGCCTCATCTACCTTTGAGTTAACCAATAGGTAAATTAAATGACAATTTATTGTATACAGAGTCTGGGATCAAATAAAGCGCCGTTCATCATGCCAGATCCTGCCTCTAAGCGATAACTGCAAGAAACCGCCGGACCTCTACAGAGAGGTCAATCATCCTGCAATCAACTCTATTCGTGTTGTTAAGGTATGTTTTTTATTCTTTATAAAAGAAAGTTCGGTTCTTATAAATTTATCTCTGAATTTGGTATTAGATCTACTGATACATCGCCAATCTAAATTCGGTTGATCTAAAGAATATAATTTATCCCATTATGATGAATTCCGCGGGGGAATAATTACTTCGTGTTGTTGTTTCTTAGGTGTATAAAGACAATGCGATCTGATCACTCGAATGCCTGATAATTAATATGATCCATGCGTTGGAAGGGCATGTAAAAAGTCGATCCTACGCCTGATCTGTATCCGGTCGTATCGGATATCTGTCCCATCTGACTATGAGAGTAAAGGAGTGGGGAAAGCACCTGTGCCTGCGCGTACGCTTGTGCACTATAATATCTCGAACGCAGTTGGCTAATTTCTGAGTAGAATGGCCATCGTGGCCTAAATTCGGTCAAGAGTATTATTATCATTAAAATCGGCAAAGTTCTTTAATTCATTCCAATAACAGGTATGTTAAAAGGTAAACAGAAGACTTGCCGAATACATTATAATGTTACCTATCCGTATAAAACGTATTTTTTTTAGTAAGGTTGGCAAGCGAGAAATGGTTCACCTGATGTTAAGTGATCCCGTTGCTCATGGAAACACACAACATCCGAAGAGTTGCGAGTGCGTTGCCAGCCTGG
>DWHK01000719.1:0-12876 GCA_018247855.1 Graphium androcles
GGGCAAAGGCCTCCTCTAGACAGATGGTACAGGGCATAGTCCACCACGCGGCCCCAGAGCGGAATGGCAAACTTCACATATTAGATATGCAGGTTAACTCACGATGTTTTCCTTCATAGCCGAGCACGTGGTAGATGAGCACTTAAAATTGCATAACTAAAACACTAAAAATTTGGGTATTCAAGTAATATCGGCTACTTAAATTGCTTAGCTCTATTTGTCGATATTAGTTTAACATGATAAGGAAAAATTTGTGATTCTTTCATATGTATTTACCTATAAATATAGCGCAAATGTTTTGTGGTCGGTAATGAATGGCGCAGCGGGGGCCGGCGACGACGGCTGACGACCGACCGCACGAGCATACGATCGCTCCATTCAATCCGCCCCATTGAGGCGCAACGAGCTGATTGTGGGAAGTGTCGATCAATCGATACCCGAAGAGTCCGCGCCTCGCAGCTTGAGCGTAATTGGAGAAACAATGAGCTGCTGAAACTTGAGTCCGCCCCGAACTCTAATTAGAGCTGACTTCGGTTCTCCCACGTGCACCGAACGGCTCATTGTTGGCTATGAGTGCACATTCATCATTTGTTTTACTTCCTTTTTGCGAATGTCTAAACATAATAAGCATTCGTTTAACAATCTCTCGCGTGTTCTGGCTCTTACTAAAAAGTTATCGAAGGCGAACTTACGTTTCACGGAGATTTAATAGCCCGTAAAACGATAACTGACAAATTCTACCACTACATAGAGTAAATAATGGTAACAATTATTCTACCAGTCGTATGTATGTATATATATTATTGATAAGAATCCAGGAAACGCATGCATCAATCAAGAGATTAGAAGTCGATACCTTATGATCACAAGCCCGTTCAAATCCATTATTATTTTGTGATCTCGTGTGTCCATTTTTCTTTTCAAGATAAGGATAACAGATAGGCTTAATGGAGCCAACTGAAAACTAAATTTATTGCATATTAAAATAATATCGTATCAGACATGTTACACGGCGCCCTCAAGAATAATAGTAAAATGTGAGGGAGTCCAATTAACAAGCATATAAGAATATATAGAATCTGAATTCTCATATTTATTTAATGATCATTTAATTTTTACTTTCAAAATCCGGTAAGAGAATGGAGAACACTGATTTGATTTTATAAATCAAATATGTATGTTTGTGTATTTTTATAAGCGCTTTGAAGTACTCTGGTACTTCGTAGTATCCATATCAAAAAGAGTACAAACCATTTTTATGACTGGTTTTATTATAATAACAGTGACATATATTTGTTTCCTCTTCGTATTTAATTGGAACTGACTATAAGTCCTCTATCCGTGCGTTTAGTTTCTGTTTTCATATATTTTCATATTTTGTTTTCGCCAATTTCTATCTTAGGAGATTATCTATATACCATATACTAACATTAAATATGTTTGTTATTCAAAGACTCATATGCTCTAACTTGAAAGAGTACAAAAAGCTGTTTCAAAAGTTAGTTACTCCTTGCCGTTGTTTCACCCGCAGAATCTCTATATAAATTAATTAATATTACTAAAGTGCTTACAGTCAGACAAACATTTATTTTAAAAGCCGTTGTTCAGAAACACCCTATTATATAATTTGACCCACGACTCAATAAAAACAAAAGGCTTAATAGCTGTAATAGCAGTTTGTAAATCTCAAGCATGTAGAACTTTGTTGTAAATTCTTGTTTCCTTCGTAATTATTTATACAATAAAATTAACAATGTTTTTTCAGTTTCTTCACTCCATAGAATTGCATTTAAAAGAAACGTGTTCGCATGGTTACAAAACCTTAACTATAGTGAGACCGAACATTTATCAAACACCTTTATCTAGTATGTCCACAATATACAAACGCACGCACGCACCCACGCAAACACGCACACACACACAATCACACATCAAGCATATTAATTACATATATATAAAATTTTATGTTCCTAAACTCTTTTTTAATGTTTAATTGTTTAAATTTAAAATTTTAAGTCCGAGTGAGAAGGGCCTGGTCATCTGCCCAACACCTAGTACGGATACCAGCCTTCTACAAAGGACCGTCTTGTATTGTATCTTGTATCAACATGCTTTTTTCCTGTTTATTCGCCTTTGTGAACAAAAATAAAAGCTTTATTATTACATTATTGTTATTACTCAGACTCGCCAAAATGGATGAGTGAATTTAGACAAAATATTAAAATAAAGATTAAGGAGAATAAAGATTGAGTTTGTTACCTGGATTAACTCGTAGGTACATATTTTGAACAAATACAAACAAAACATTCACGCGCTTCAGCCCGAGGAATAGCTAGTAGGCTTTGATATGCTTTATTACTATATTTTTAATAAGCTTCTCTGAGTATAATAATATTTGTGAACAATTATTAATAGAAAATTTGTCAATGAAATTTTTATTGCAAAGAATATTTATATTGAAATTTATATACATAAAGTTTACTATTCCTGCCGTAATTTTACTCTTTATTACTGATTTAGAAAACACTATATTCTGATTGTTTTAAAATATCCAAGAATTAGCATAATTTAAACACAGAATTTGCCAAGCGAGCTACATAATACTACGAGCTGATGGTGCATTGCCAATCTTGTGGTACAGTTAGGAAATTATTTGGGATTCGAAAGGGAAGGTAGGGGAATAGTAGAGCAGAAATGGCATTCGCCTACCTGACGGGCCAGGTGCACTATTTTTTACTCTGGTTTTGCGTTTGATGCGGTGAAGCGACCAGTTAAAAAATATAAAAACAGGTTTATAATTTTAGCCATAAACACAAATATACCAAATTCCTCACTAAAAATAAAACAAGCAACCGTCTGGCCGATAATGACAAACATATCTCCGTCGTCTAATAGAGACGTCCGGGGATTCAATTTAGTCCCGCAGCTTCCGAGTTAAGCCGAATGATAATTGCGCCGACAATGGGAGGTTATTTGACTGGGGGCGGGAGGCGCGGGACAGGCGCCGTGATGCGGCAAATCGTCTTACTTTTTAATTTGGCGCGCGTAATCCCCGTGGCGAAGCCGCCGCGGCGAGGCAGCGCGCCCTGTCGCCGCCAAATTGAATTAACAGCGGACGGACCCGGCGCGCAACCCTTGCAGAATGCTAGATCCACAGTTTATGATTAAACACGGGACTGCCTTCTGTTTAGGACGAATTGTTTTGATTTAAAAATCTCGCAATGTATTCCAAGTATTCGAGATAATGGAATTGCGCACAGAATAGCGAATACCGGGTTAGACGTTTTAACATTATTTTGTATTATGATGATGTGCATAAACACAAAGAAGGAGCGAAGCATCGATTTACTAACCTCTATCCAAGTGCTTTTTCTTCTTCTTTTTCATTTTGTTGGAAAATATTTTGTTTTCAATGTAAAGAAATATGCCAGTTATTAGACAAGAATTATTCAAGATAATTACTCAAGCTTTTAATTACTAATCTTAACACCTTTTAACATTTTTTGTTTTAAATGAGTTTTACAAATAACTCACAGAACTCTTCTATCATTATGAATCCCAGTCTTTCGAGACTCAATATAGCGTTTTTACACATTCTTAAATCTGAAAAAAAATAGCGCAATCTGCACTGACGATTGTATAATATAACCTAAAAAAATACACATTAAAACAAATAACACGCAGAATAGGTCAAGCACATAATGATAGTCAACAAAATGTCGTTAAGATTTTATGTTTTGGGTACAGTAGTATGAGTAGTGTTCTGAATTTCCTGTCACTATTTACATAAAAATGTATCTAAAATTTGAGCTTTCATACAGCCTTCCTAATCTACCATTAAATTAATGGCTTATACTATGGGGCGATGAACATTAACCATAAATATGACGATTCACGCCATCATGTGGTCGCACCGCAATCGCACCAGCTCACAACATCAGATCGTGAGAATCGAACGCCACGCGAGAGGAGCGGCGCACATAAATCTGCCCAGCGGTGGGACACGCCGTGTTAATAGACGAAGGAGCTGCGATGCTATCGTTGTTCTATAGAAAGCCACGCATTGGGGTGACCAGGGGTCGCGGACGGGATTGGACGCGTCCGGTCATCAGGTCGTCAACTAATAAAATATGCAAAAACGAACATTTTATTTAAAAGTGAAGGCATTTTTATCTTGTAAACTTTTTAAAGCAAATTTTAAGATAACCGACAATTGAATTGAAATTACAATCGTGTCTGCTTACTTTTCAAATAATTTATTCATATAAAAACCAAGCAAAATCTCACTTCCACGTCCGTCAATGATAGGCTTCATGAAACATACACGTGGCGGAGCCTGTCACAGACATTTTTGGTTACACCACGCAAGGCTAAAATGAGTATGTGTTTGTTGAAGGACCTGAAAAGACATTAAAGTTGTTAAACAAATAATAAAAATTAAATTGAACTATCTATTTAAGTTGCCCATTAATATAATATTATTTAGTACTAACTATTGTCTGTCAATATGTATATGTTAAAATCATTTAACTGGAGAGATGAAGTAAAATCTATTCTGAGGAGAATTACTAGTATTGGCAGAATACATTATGATTGTTTTAAGTAGTTTGATATGTTGACAGTTTCCGGCCCTGAGTATCTATATCCCCCCGAAGTATTTGCAGGCATAATATCTTTTAAACAGTTCTTGCTGCAATTCTAAGGCCGCTCGCCCGGGGAAGTACCACCGCCCTTCACCGAAAGCCGGCCAAAAATAATGTATGTGCATGGCTTTTGAGGTTGCCGGTTGACCCCTTTCCCTTCCTTCCTTAATATTTTCTAACCCTATCGACCCAATACCCTGTTCTATCCGATTTCTTAGGCAGACGGAGCACAAGCAAACCCTTCGAATGTTGTGTGTGTCCATGGGCGTAGGGATCGCTTAACATCAGGTGGCCATCTGCTCATGCTGTCATCTTTCCATTGTTAAAAAAGGTATATAGTATAATTCTGTTCTCTTTGCTGCCTTGTTTTCAAGTACTTAGAACAACCTGCTTAGGCCGATATAGCCGTTGGATTAGCTAGTTTTATTAAACACTCCATTTGAAAATTGCCTATGCATAATACACACGAGTTATAATTCGAAATTCGTACTTTATTGGACTTTGTTGTTATTATCCAAAAAGAGATATAAGTATGGTGACCGTAGCCGCACCTGTGGCAAGCTTTTTGTCACGGCACACATTGTGTCATTTAAATCATACCGTTGTCGCGGTGTGAGGGGAACCCTTTGCGCGATTCTCCACACCCGCTGCAGGCCGCTCAAGGCCATACATGGTCTTACAATGAACACCTATGATTTATTTCATCTTGTCTCACAGGTACCTTCGCAAGAAGCACCGAATTTATCAAACAAAATTTAAAAAGGACCTCTTTCTTAATCCACGACCATGTGATAAATTTTTAATACTTTGTATTTTCATAAAGAGAGTTTTTCTCAAATAAATTCGTGAGAAGTGTGTGGATTATCAATAAAAAGATTTGATTTTGTTTCAAACCGGTCAAGGCATTAGATAAAAATCACAAATATTTTTCGGCTTCGGTTAGCTTTTTATATTAAATAAATATAACGAGTCAATAAAATCTGTCATGAAGTCATCATGTTAATTAATTATAATAAATATGATAACTTTGGCAACAAGTTCCTCGTCCATCTTTAAAAATAAAAAAAAAAATCGCAACCAATTTTTAACAGTAGCCGGTTAATCACATTTAGTGTTTCCTAAATCATCAGTAGCTTAAGACGTATTCGAAGAGACATGGCACTTATAAAATAGCCATGGTAGCTGAATGAATTTGTAATTTATCATCGTTGAGACATTTAAAAAACCTAAATACCATTAAGCATATTTACCACCTTGGAACGGGCATAAGCGTCGCGGTGGCACATCAGCAATGCAAATGGATCATTGGAGGGTAAACAAGCGGAGGCTCGAAAACACGTGAATAATTCAGGCAATCATGTAAAGCGACACACGGCTGACAGGCGTCAGCGGCGGTCAGGCGCATCTCATTGGCACGAGAGGCATCGAGAGGCCCGACGTATGCAGATGCCGTGTGCGCGTACCGCTGCCGCGAGATTTCGAGAACTCATCAATATTTGATCCCGGCATTAGGCTTGCAGATCCACCGACGCGCGTCTCCACGCGACCTCACGCTAATTCTTACGCCCATTCGTCAGGGGGACTTTAGTACATGATTGCCCTTTAATATCAGAGCTTCTTTATACCTAAACTTGCCCTAGCCAAGTACCATACACTACTAAAAGTTTGTCAACTTATAATATGGACTTACGGTTTTTTTTTGCATTTATCAGGCCGCTCCGGGGAGGTGCCACCGCCTTACACCCAAAGCATGCCTGGCTTGTAAAGTAGCTGGATGACCATTCTGTCCTCATATATTGCCACCCATTCCTTATCTAATCCTTAATATGTTACCATCCTTCTACTTACCAGCCTATTCCATACAAGATAGTAACACTCCAACAACTCTTCAGATTATATTAAAAACCGACTTCAAACGCCTTGGACGTAAATTTCGCGATAATTTTTTCAGTTATTTTAGTTAGTTTAAACCGATTTTTCGTGTTCGATTAAAAAGAACTTATTTAATGGTAAGCAACGATTACATGATACCCTTTTCTCGTTATTTTGACAGGACATGCTAAACATGTCAGTATGGAAGACACGAAAATTCAATTTGCCAGCCAAATTATCCTGAACGTTGTCAATAACATTTAACTTGCAAACCATCGTTTGTTTTCGCGTGTCCGGCGAGAGTGGTGACATTGACCTCGCTCTTAAATCCTCTCGATGGACGGAAAAGTCACGAGGCCTGCTTACATATACATATATAGAAATTTTCCACAACCTGCACATGATTAAAATCGCATCGTAACTGCCTAATCGCAAATTTAAACTAAACGCCACAAAAAACATGGCGGGTTGCGTGCGAATTGCAGAAATATTATCTTCATTAAGAACAATAACAGACATTCGTTATTATTTCGGGAATTAATAACTTCTTTATCTTTTTTACAAACTATTGCTTAGTTCCAGTAGTCTGTGGGTGTATAATAAGATCTTAAAGTTAAATTTAACAATGGTGTACTGATTTATTTTGCCAACGTAAATGCTACTTATTAGTAATATAAACTATTTTAGAGATTTTATTGCATATTTGTTCCCGAAGATCGAACCCATCGTTCACAGTTAAGGGGTAGATTAACTGTCTCACTAGTTAAAACGCTGTAATACCGTGAAATATTTATATTTAAAACTTTCTGGTGGTAAATGGAGACGAAATTTTTCATACATCAGACAATCCAATATAAGAAAATATCCTGAGCTGTTATACGTAGGCGTGGATAGGAACTCTGCAATAAAAGGACGCGAACCCCATGTAGTTTGCTCTCGTTTGAAATGTCATGGTCAGTGTTCTAGTCTTGGATGATCACTAAGGCCTGATAGGAAAGGCTTTTTTACTTTTTTGTTCGTAAATTATTTAGAATCAGGCTTTTGTTGGATAATATTTTTGAAAAATCCATTAGGTAAATCGGAAAATTCGATATTAATTTATTATAAATTACAACAATTGTATCACTTCCTATTTAGAATCGACTCAATATTTTTACGATGCAAAACCGCGGGCAAGAGCTAGTTTTAGATAAAACCTTTACGTCTACATGTCCATTCAACTGCTTATGCATAATATTTTCGTTTCAATAAATTATATAAGCCTGTCCTAACATTGCTTATGGCATAAAATACTTTTAAATGAAAAGCATCAGCAACCTATAAAGAGGATTAAATAATGGAAATTTCGAATTAAAGACGCACCCAAGATTAATATTGTCTGTCAATGTAATAGATTTGTACGACATTTTTCGCATCCTCTAGGCCTAGTGCCATTGTTCTTGGCTACCAATCAATAAGATATTTTATACGTCCACAATTCTTGCAGGTGATGTTGCTGACAGTTACAATTTAGCGAGAAATGCTGCCGTGGGATGCGCGTAAGATATTGCAGTTATTAAAGAAAATAATGGCATGTCAGGGCCATAGGAGCTTCGGGGAAGTCGTCCTTCGAGGGCAAAAACGGCGGCCGAGGTACCGCTACCTGTGCCCCCGGGACCCCTCGCGCTTATCTGATGCCCGCTACGCCGAATACAGTTTCCACACTTTTTCTGCCCATTTTTTAGTCGCCCTCATAGTTCATTCGTACGCAGCGTCGCATCCAACGTAACAAATAGCTTTATTGATGCTAAAAATGCAGCGTGACGCTCACATTAACTTCTTTTTTAGCCGTTGCGTACGCGAGCGTTGTCTTGGGACAGCGGTACAAACGCGGCAAATTTATTGGTAATACGTGTAATGATACTAAAAAAATATATAGGCTTTAATCGTCCCTTCTAACTAAACCCAATGTAGACCCTCAAGGTGTTATTCTATTACTTCCTCTGGATTTAATTCTATTTAATAATGTGTCAATAACTGGTCGCAGCACACGACTATTTAAAAAAAAGAAATCCTATTCACCCGTTTAACGGATAAAACTAACTTATATATAGAAAACATAATATTTTCCATGCTTCTCTCGGTTATTCTGTTGCTATTGTCCAATTTACACTTGTCGTAGTTTTCGCCGTTTATCTTTTTACCCTTTTTACCTGTCATGCTTTTAAAACGACCATTTGTCACGATACTTAAGATGCATAATAACTATGATCTCTGGCTGTATACAAGTATTTTATATATAGATATTGTGAAAGATATTACTAGAATTACGACTACACCCGATTCAATTTCGTTGCATATGATGCGCTTTTTAAAACCGGCATAGGAAATTCATTTCGGAGTGCATACATTTACAAGCAGATAGCATTATCGTCGAGTAATCAGGTGGCATGGTTTGTAATATACATCTCTATAAAGATTGTTTGATGACCATTCGGACATATGTAACAACATCTTCGATTATTGAATGGAAAATAAACAATTTGCGAGGCACCTGCTGATTTATGCTCACGCGCCCAGCATTCGTACGTTGTAATTTATGTAGCCTCAACAAATCACAATAAATTTTAGCCTGGTAGTTAGGTACATAATGATGGTCATATGGCCAGTTTCTGAGAGATCGCTCTCGCAATAAACAAGCGGCAATAAATAGAGCGGTTGGTAGCTCGACCTCGTGTAATAGCACAGCTCATTGTGCTCATGGCCCCAGCTCACAGGCAATTTATTACGCCGATATGGTTGACGGAAACTGGACTCTAATATCGATTTGTAAAATAATTTACGTCTACATATCACAGAAGCAATGTCAACTGCCATTTTGTCCTGAAAGTATGACCGCAGTTTCCTATTTCTAATATTATTAATGCACTGTAATGTCACACAGCCTATTTGTTTTTCTTAGACATTTTACCGATAAAACCGAGTTTATTTAAAGAAATGTATGTACTCGGCCAATCATTTTCCTGGGCAATACATCAATCAAGAACGTCTAGCCGAGGTTCGCTTAGACATTGGTAATAAGACAACAAAGGGACGGAGCAATTTGCCGGCTTCCGTCTTTTCTCGTATTACAATGCGTTTTGTATTTTACTGTGTGTGTTAGCCTCCGTTATAAAATATATTTGCGTCATCAACCACTACATTGAACCATTTGGATCATTTTGGACATATTCAAAGAAATATCAATTATAAAGACATACAACACATGACACACATGAAAAGACACACGGCTTTGTGTCAGCCTTGTTCGCCTAACAAAACGGCGACATAAATAAAATAAAAAAATAGACTTATTTTGTCTTTACATTGTCGTTTCACGTACTTACAATTCGATTCTTGCATCTTGTAACCAAATAATAAATAATAAAAAAATAAATTATTTTTGTTTTACAATTTTTTAAAGATTTTAAAGAAAATGTAGTATATAATGTTACCTTAGAAATCGTATCAAAAGAAAATCGTAATTAATATATGCAAGCTGCATTCCTTTCTATAACATTCGTGTTTGCGTGTTCGCTTTTTACTTCGTAAATGCGTGTTTAAAATTGGTTACCAGATCTGTACACAGTATGCTTACGAGACAGTCTGGCTTGTCCGTCTTTCCGTCACTAATCATATATTTGATGAAAGCCCAACTACCATTAACACACCGCCCTTTCATATAATTAAACAAACAAAAGCCTTTTTACAAATCAAAAATCGCTGCTATTGGTCTTTAGCTAAAACCTAAATAAATGTAATATTTAGTTTTATTAAACCCTAGATGTGCCCACGATTTCGTCCGCGTGGACGATCGGCAAGGGATAAATGGGTTTATTTTCCCGATTTACATGTCAATAGCTTGAGCCATATCTGCCCGTTATGTATATGTATATATTCAAAAATAATTATTTACCTACGTATATTCTTATGTTACTAAAACCAAAAATAGTTTTTAGACTTTAGTCTATATTAAAATGGAATTAGGCCATGTCTGTTCATTTAATATGTTAGAAAATAAAAAACATTTAACGTACGCCGTAGTGATGTTATCACGGGCAAGAAAAGCCGTTTCTGTACGTACAACAGTCTAGAAAAACAAAAAAACAATCTATAAACCTATTTATATTTATATAAATTCCTTTTATGTAGGATAACAAAAAAATAATTTTTAGAATTACCAGTCTGTTTGTTAAATCCAATTTAATAATTCCAACATTATGTTGTAAATTTGAGCCTGAAGTCTAGGTGTGCATACAGATCCTGAGAACTCAACTGGATAGTGCACAGAATCTTCTTCGTCTATAACTCTGTAAAAATATAAACTTGAAATTAGTTTACCGAACAAATCTGAGAATTTCAACATTTATTGTGGTTGACATTCATGTGGTCAAAGAAGCTATACGAAGCGAAGAGTATTCTTAGTAATTTCCTAAAATTATTGCGTCTCCATACATACAGGTAAAATGAGGTCCCGGACGGACGACACTGTATACCACATATTTACATTTAATAAAGTTTTTCCATATTCCTGTGAAAACATTTTTGCATTGTCATAATTCTTAGTCTTCCAATTTGCGCTATCTACCTATAAATTAGATATTCGTAAGAATTATGAAACTATATAAATTGAAATTCTTAAGACAGGTTCTTATTTCATCAGTCCTTTTTGCGCGTGGAATAGCAGATAGTCTGCAGAAATTTGCCATCGGAACATCTACCAACAGCATTTCTTCCATAGCATTCTTAGCGCTACAAAGAATATAATCGAATAGCAAACGCTATTCTTCAGTTAATCTCGAGACACCAGAGTGTATATTGACGGGAGTTCAATTTAATGGATATTTCTATGTCTCCACAACCACACATTATTTAAGTAACATTACAAGCAAACTGTAAATCGTCATTTTATTTAAATTAAAATATCAAAATACGTTTATTCACTTAGGCGCTTGGGCGTTTTTATGAAAAATCAAATTTTACACGGAAATTCAAGTTCGTTACGAAGCTACCACCAGCTGGAGAACCAGATTCTACCGAGATGAGTGGGCGAGAAACTCAGCAGTTGCTCTTTGAAAAAGACATTAATAGAAATTTTAAAAATATATTAAACATTACACCTCTAAACTTATTTAATGACTTCTCAGTAGCAAGCATAGGTTTCCCCCAGTCTTGAAATCAAGGTCAAGCAATAGTTCAAATTTCCGTATCTGCTGCTAAATTTACAACCTCATTCAATAAACAATGAAAATGAGATGCGTGAAGTTTCACTGCTGTGACACATAACATTCACTCTAGTAAACAGCTAGCAGTAACGAGATTTAATATTTTATTAGTATATTTAACTTTGCCCTTTGTTCATATAATGGGACCGAAAGGAAAGCCGACATCGATTTTGCCCTATTGTCAATCTTTACCCATTGTTACTTATCGATATAATGTCACACGGAGCTACTTCTCGATAGTGTAGATGCCAATAGAAGCATAATCATATTAGAAATGGGACATATGTGTGCGTGTGTGTGCCAGGCTGAACAGTCGGCGTTTGATTAAGCAGCCAGAGCCGGTAAATCAATGTTGTCTTACGTATTGCTCATCCCGATCTATGATTACATTAGCGGCCTGGATTCACGTAGAGATGATGCTACTATGCGTCTTATTATTTAATAGGAACGGAAATGTTTATTGTAATAATATTTACTGCAAATCTTGGCTTCACTCGCTTTAATATGGATTTACGTTAGTGGGGTGAATAGACAGATTTGGCTCAAATAAGGAGAATATAATCATTTCAAGATGTAAATAAGATAACTCGGAAACAGCTTTTTCGTTTTGCATGTCGGTATTTCTGCTGAGAGGCCACCACAGTTATCTCTTAATTTATTCATGACAGTGGGCTGGTTTTTAGGCCGGATAACCTTTCTAAGCTATTCTTCTATCCCTTGGCAATACTTCTCTTTTTCTTGCCGAAGATTTTGTGCCAGTGACAACTTGTGTAAGAAATTTTATAATGATCGATTAAGAAGTCGTCCACAAACAAACTCATTTTTTAAGCAACAAACGCCGGCCCTTGATACCCCACAAGAGAGCAGTTGTGTTGCAAATTTTAAAACGGTTAAGTCATTGTGAAGATAAGAAAACTAACTTCACATCATTGCAAAGAGAACGAAGTAAAAAAAAGAGAATAGATATTATGGACAACAGATAATTTTATAACATAAAATAGAGTTGTTTTATATTTAAACCACATCACATTTGAAGCTGCGTGTGTACTTGCAGCTCTGCATGGGTTCGACTGAGAAATGCTGGGGCGGGGGCGGGGGCGGGCGTTGTGCCTAACTAA